>JBAFWW010033840.1:0-19130 GCA_036873685.1 Agapornis canus | reverse complement strand
TTTGGTTTTTTTTGTTTTTTTTTGTTTTACACTTTAATAAGCTGAGATGTAATTTCTCTCTTGGTCCCATTATTCTTTTATATCTTAAGGAGTTTTAAAGTCTGTGGCTGATTGTTGTATACTGGATGCTTGCCACAACAGAATCATTTCAGTGTTTCCAGGACTTTTTAATTACAGCAACACTTTCAGATATCTTTTATTAAAGTACACAGCCAACTTTTGTGGATAAATTCCTGTCAGTCTCTCTGGAGGCAATTAAATGTGTTATTTGCACAACTTGGCTTACAGGCTGCCATGCAAGAACTGTGCAGTACTCTGCACCAAAATGACTTGTTAAGATTAGGGGTTTGACATACTTTCTTGATTAGGAAACAAAAAGTACTGCTTTTTCTTTGAGAATTTCAGTTCAGACAAAGGTGCTGAAAGGATGGCAGGAAGAGAGACATGGGATTGGAATTCAAGAAATTTTCTGAAGAAGTGGGAAACTTCCTTCTCCAAGTTGTGTACTGGCTCAAAAATGATATCTGTTTGGGCAAAATAAAGAAGTTTGTGCTCCAGAGAAAACTCTCTGTCTTAAAGATGGCAAAACTGTAGCAAGAGTAGTATAGCAAGTGTACACTATGAAAAGTGATGTGAAGAAAGGAAGGGATAGCAGTTTCTCCCCACCTTCTACCTTCCAAGAATTGCACACAAAATCGCAAAGTCTGTGCAAATGCTGTGGGAATGCTGTAAGCTTGGATACTGGACAGTGCTTTGTTTCCACAGATTTTCTGAGGCAGCAACAAAAGTTTCAGGAATACCCAGAAAGACCATGTGTGCACATTAGTTATACGTAATGTGTGACAATTATGAAAATAGAGCACTTCAGTTGAAATGTGCTAATTTTTCAGTTGAGTTGCTCTAGAATTTTGAGATTAGTTTTTCCTTCCAATTTTAAATTGGGATTTTTTTTTTTTTCTTCCCCTCAAGATCTTGGTGGATTGGGAAGAGGGTTTCCTGTTCATCTGTAGGTTTTCAGCATCTATTTTATCAGTCTAGAATCAGCTATTTTTCTGGCCTGGCTGCATAGTGCAATGCCGTATCATGGAGAGACACCTTAAGCAGCTGAATGTCAGGTGAGCAAAACTACAAAATCTTTCCTGCCCCTCCTTGATTAAGTCTTCCAGGTGGGGACTCTACTGTGTTCATTCCTCCTGCCTTCCATAACCAATTTTGATTTACTTTTACAATTGCTATAGTAGCAATTGTAATTAAGAAGGTACGGAACATTTTTAGTCTTCTATCATTAGCAATCAAACACACAATTTTCAGGCGATGTTTATTCTCTTAGTGACTACTTATAATTTACATCTATTTTGCAGAAAATAGGTAAGATAAAAACAGAAGCTTTCATGGTGTAAAGCTGTACTCAGTACAATCAGGAAGTTATCAATAGAGAATTAAAAGCATTTTGTTTAAATAATGCATTTTATGCTTGAAGGTGCAGAATAATTAACTAAGGGCATGAAGCTTGATAGCTGAAAAATGCTTTCACTGTCTGAGTACATCAAAGGTCCAATTATATGTAACTAGCACCTGAAGCAATGCAAAGCACAGCACAGCAAGTTTCCTGCCATTTGGCAGTCCAAAAATCCTGTGCCACATTCAGCTAGATACAGAACTATTTCTATGACCCTAGTCATGAGGATGTTGTTAGTGTATATAAAGTACATCTGAGTTTTATAAGTGAAAATACTTCTTAGTTTTTCTTATGACCAGTGCATGTATTGGGTACAATCAGTTCTTCTGGATAAAGGAGATCACTTGGTGGACTTTGCTTCTGAGAGATTACTTTGTAATTTGTTTCTCTATTTCAAATTTGGGTATTTAAGCATTCCAGAAATGAAAATAAAAGTACAGTGCTTTATATTTTAGATTGAGGAGTGACTAATTTTGTACTGAACCTTCTGCTTGAGCTGGTGCTTCTGTAGGTCTTTTTTACTCATCATTGTAGGCAGGCTGGGTAAGTGGGTTGTGTTTCTTTGTTCAGAATACATTTTAATCCTAGTCAGCAGTCTGGGTGTCAATAATAAGCAGTTTTGAGCCATAGATTATTAACAGCTATTTACCATTATATGTATCTACTTTTGAGGGAATGGGCTCTGTCAGCAGGCAAACCATCCCCTGAGGTGCTCCTGCACCCTGTGAACTGTGCTATCAGCAAAAAGATAGATGTTTTTCTATAGCTTTTATGTACAGAAACTTGTATTTGAGAGGATTACACATTGTGGTTACTCCTACATTTTGAGTAACTGCACAGAAGACTGATAAAGTCAACCTCAGTATAGTCAAAAGAATTAAGGTATAAGTACAGTTGTAGTATTTTAGAGGCACTCCTCTCTGTGAAGCTTGGGACATAAAGACTGAATGAGAAATGGCAGAAATATTAAGAAATTCTTGCTCTGTTTTGGATCAATCATGGGTTTAGCTCATGCATATAATGATAGTGAGTACTTACCAGCAGCTATTTACAAGTTGCATAACGGTTACTAAAAAGACCTTTAAAAATCAGTATCTCCACATATCTGATGCCCAGGAAGTGGGAAAGGAGTTAAAACTGAGGGATTTTTATTTGTTTTAAGAAACAGTGGAGGACTAAATAAGTACAAGAGAGGGCAAAGAGAATGACCTGGGGATTTCGTGTTCCAGCCTTTAGTTCCTGGTAAAATAGCGGAACAGCTGATACGTGACTTGTTCAATAGAAAATAAGAAAGTAACATAACTGGTGTCAATTACAATGAAAAATAAGCTGTTTTTACTTTGTAATGAGACTAAAAGTAATAGTATTGGTGAAATAAATTTGCAAGAGATTTAATTTGGTTATGCTTAATGAGTTTTTGAGAAAAAATATACATTTTCCAGTAGTCATACATGAAGTTTACTGACATTGATATCCTACAGATGGCCATGACAAAATGCAATTTCAAATGGAAATCTCTTCACAGATGTAATTCTATCAGGCCTGGGACTAAATATTAAACTGGACATCTAGGACAAAATTATGGGCACGTGTTCAGAAAGACGACTTGCTAAACCTTAGGAAAGTCCAGTGAAGCCTGCTATGTACCAGTGGCCTTTTCTGGGCTTTAGATAGACATGTCTTTTTGTAAAACCAAGATAACATATTCTTTGGTCTAGTCTTAGTCTAGAAGGAACCCTGCTTAATATCAGTGTTGTACAATGGAGTTGTATTCAAATCACTAATATGCAGTGTGTTCAATTTTTTGGTGTCATGCCTAAGGCAGTGCTTTTACTCTTGCCTGTAATGGTGGGATAGCATTTGGAGTCACTTTTTTCTTTATTTTAGTGTTGCTTCTTTTCATTTATTTGGAATCTTCTTGACTGTTACCAGTTTACTACCTTTGAACAATAAAGACTTCACGAAATTGGAAGATATTAGAGAACTTTGAGTTTCCTTTTTTATGCCTGTAGGGTGTTGGAAAGTTCATCTTGGATTTGTGTATTGTCTGTATATGGAAGCTATGGCTTCATGGTACGTTGTATTTGATAGCAATACAACATGAAGCATGCCTGTTTCCTCACCTTCCCCCAGCCATCTGTTGTGCCAACACAATGTTTGTATGGCTCTGTCGTGAACCAGATAAAGGAACTGATCTAGCTTTTAAAACAACCTTGTGAAGACTGTATGATATTTGGTCTCTTTCCAAAATGCAAATGAATTTCAACAGGCAACGACTGTGGACAAATGTGCCCATATCAGTATTTCCTGTGACCCTGCTTCACAATCAAAATGAAAGCATGAGTTGTTCTCTTACAGGAGTATTTTAGACTTCTGCATTAACTTGCTGGAAAGGCTGGTTGACATTGGATGAGGATTCAATTGTCAATGAGTTAATTCACTTCTTTTGCAAGAAGAAGCTAAATGATTCTGAGATGAAAACAGTGAGGATGACCCCATCGTTTTGAGAAAATTTCTTGGAACATTTTATGCTCACAGAAACAGATGTTCATAAAACCCTGTAATGCCAAAACCCACTGATGTCACAGGGTACTGCCAGTTCCTGAAGTGTCTGTGCAGGAAATAGTCCAATTTTAGATCTTTGAGTATATTGGTGGATTTTGATCCTTTCCCCAACTCCTCAACCAATCTGATTTTCATAGCTGAAGATATTACAGATGGAATAATTGTTTGAGTTTGAGTACTTTTGTATGGGATATGGCACATGCATGGAGTTGGGGTTTGGGTGTTGGGGTATTTTTTTTACTATGTGGCTAATATGGGAATTGATCATAGACAGTGCAATACTCTTGTGACTATAGCTCTTAATTTATCAGCATGTGCTGGAGGCTTTCCCGTACTTTTTCATCCATTTGATTAAGCTTTCACTCCATTTTCCACTATAATGGATATGTTCTTGGTAAGAAACATATTAAAGTCCTTAGTTGTCCTCCCACACACCTAAAAACTCATTTGGCAGACTGAAAACACACTGACAGCTGGTTTTTGGGGTAAACTAAAAATAATGCTACATTGCTAATGGTAATTTTCTCTTTACCAGCAATCCTGAGGGAGCTGATATCCGAATACTACTTTTGGGTTTTTGTAGTGCATTGATAGATACCATCATAAGTCAAATTTACTGTGTGTTTGGGCCAGTCCATGTTTTACTTTATTTAAAAATACTGTTTTCCTACCACTTCTTTCTCTGCCACTGATTCTTCTGAATGTTGTTAAAACATTAATCCCTTGTAACTCTCTACTGGAGACAATCTCTACTCCTGCTTAGGCTTGCTTATTGGTGTCCACAACTGCTCTGCTCCTCCCTGAAGAGTGTAAAAGCACCAGTTCTCTTTCCAGACACTGATTTGGTGTTGACACCAGTCCAAGGCTTTCCAGTGTCACTGGACTAGAAGTGTTTATTCTTCTGAGCTGGAAGGGGTAAGGCAGAGGTTAAGAGCCTGTAACCGAAATGTTCACTCACTTGCAGCTTGTGGGTAAAATCCCATCAGAGAGGGTCCCAAATGTATCACATTTTTGCTGCTTTGGTCTGCACCCGTGTTTCTGTTCCTCTGCATCCGTATGAAGATTTTAAGAACAAGTAATGATTTCTGAGTATGATTGTTTGATATTGATACAATATGCTGGACAGTTATGAGCTATCATTGCAGGTCCAAGACCAGCATTCCAATCCATTCTGCATTCTCGGCTAAGGTTTTGTTTCTGTTTTGTCTTATGGCACCCATATCAGGTACAGTTGTATTTTTCCTTCCAGTGGTTTTTGGATTGTTGTTAAGCCATTTATATCATGTGTTGATGGGTGAAATGCTCTGGGCTCAATACCACTCAATAATTAGGAAAGATATGCATTTCACTGCTGTCTTGGGAGTTTGGGAACCATTTTTATTATAATTGATAGACTAAAGTAATTCTGATAATACCTCAAAACTAACTGTGACAAAGCTGGGAGAATTGAGGCACAGAGCTGTAAAACTGCATAAGGAAATTAATATTTTTCAGCTAAATATAATAGCATTAGTCTACAGGGACTAATCAAATTTGGGGCTTCATTCTGTTCTGGCATTGGAGCTGATTGCTGTATCCCTGTGAAATGAGACAGGAGCACCAGTCTTTGGAGCTGTGGAGCTGTCATGTGTCACTTCAATGACAGGAACTTTCTGCAGAGAGTTTGCATGCTGCTATAATTGTGATTTCCATTCTCATGCTCTGGAAAGGCTTCGACAAATTTAAGTTGGCAAAATAGGTCAACTCATTGAAATTTTAGATGATGCACCACTTATTGATATATGATCCCTTTGTTAAAATACTTTGAAATTCTGGTATAGTCAGAGTAACTGATTTTTCTTGTGCTATCCTCTGAATGGTTCTGTGTGAGCACACAACAATTAGCTACCCCTCTTCAAAGGTGCGAAGGGAAAACACCTTCAGTGTATTGTAGGATTTTGAAACAGTGTTCTGTGATGGTTCAAGAAGTTTGGATATAAGCCTCCAACTTTAACAAAAGTCTGTTAATCACAGGGGGTTCCTTAGGTTAGAATACAGATTGAAAAATCAAATTAGAACTCTGCTTCAGGAGGGCCTCTGGTTGTCATCTGGTGTGACTGCCTGCTCAGAGCAATGCTGACTGTGGACAACAGGTGCCTTGCAGCCTTACATGGCTTTACTGATTTATCAAGTTCTCTTCGATCTCTGTCTACACCAATATCAAGGCTCTACTTCCCATTAAAGATCTGATTCCCTGCAATCTATCCCTAGCTCTGGATGTAGTGACCTCAGTACTGTGATTTTTTTCCTTCTTGCACAAACTAGAACGTCAGGAGCTGAATGTTCACTGAAGGTTTAGCAGAAAAAAGCAGGACAAAAACTTCTGCTCTAAGCATCCAGCTGTTAGAAAGACATTGGGTGAATGAGATTGATTTTTGTGAAACTTGTAACATTGGCTCTTCATAGCACTGAAAAATCATCTATTTAAGACTATTTATAATCACAAATGCTCTGTTTATGCATGATTTATTCTACTGAGGGTAATTCAATTTAACATTTTGAAATACATATGAAGAATAGAGGAAAAATTTACACTTTGTGCAGTCAGCAAACACTTGTACCCTCCATGACAATAAATCAGATGCACCATACTGTTTTTCTCTGGCAAGTTATGAAGAAACGGGTACAGAAGTGTTGGCAGGCAACATAGCCTTTTAGACCGAGGTAGCTGGTAATGTACTACCTGGAATCTTCAGTTCTAGCCAGGGAAAAGAAATAAAATTTGGTGCTGTATTTGGTTTGTGCTTTTTTAAGTTTTCCAGTATCTGCTGAGAGAGCAGAATCTCCCCTTTGAACACACTGCAGTCCCAAGGACCAAGACCTTTGACATTTTAAACGGAGTCCTCCCGTAAGTAGCATGAAATACTAACCTCTCTATGTGCCTGGTGAAAGTACAAATTATCTAGGTTAATGTAATCATACAACCTCAGAACATGTTGAATTTCAGCACTAACACAAGTTAAGGAGGGATGAGGTGGCTGTGAAGCTTGTTCAAGTTTTGAACCATGCTGCTCTCGAGCACTCCTGCATCTGTTTTCAGGCATAGATTATCCCTTGCTTACAGTAGGAGTCCTTAAGAGGCAGGTTCATAGTAATTTCCTTCTCAACTATATGCTATCTAATGGTGACAAGTGGGAGTGAAGAAATATGCCTCTGTTGCAGAGTTAGAAAATGCATTAGATTTGTGTGCTATGGACTCTTTTTTCATAATGCAATGAGCAAAATAAATCAGAAAGTCCAAGAAACAGGACATATGGACAATACATTTCTTTGTATCTCTTTTCTTTTTAAGGCTTCAGGGAAGTGGAATGAGATAATTGAAGCTTCAAGTTGTTCATACCACTTCCAGAGAAATTGTTTGGGCTGGCTGGAAAGGGTGTAATTTAAAGGTCTACTTTGTGGGCCTGGCTCTGTAGTCAGTAATGTCTATTTTCTTTGTCTTCCAGTGAGTCTTTAAACATGCTCAGATAAGTGTGCATCCAGTGTCTTGATTCACCTTTAAATTGAAAGGAAACCTTTCTGTGTTAAAATGTAGCTATTAATTGATGTTTCAAGCATTTCCTTTCTTTGAGCAGGAACACCACCACATTACTCCCTTTTTTTCCTGCTTTTTATTTTCTTGCAGAAGAAATTATTTTGATTTATTTGGGAATGATTTTTTGTAAGATTCTTAGTGAAAAGTAAGTTGTAACATTTTGAAGCCCATTTTTCCATTCCTTGTCTTACAAAATTGTGTCTTTCATTCTAAAACCAATTTAGCATACCAGCAAACACATCGGACATTACAGTGTACTTGTTTGTCCCTTTTATTATTGTAATGCTGAGGCCATAGTGCTGTAACAGTGATGCGTTTGGCAGTGGATGAGAAATGCCTGTATCTGTAATTTAGACTTGAGTTACCTCTAAGAGAAGGCGTTATAGTTACTGAGTTGGCTATTTCTGAACTTTATTTCAGTTTATTTCAGGTCTCTCCCAAGGTTCAGTTGGTGCTGAGGGTGGAGGAAGAAGGTTAAGGCTATAAATAGGTGTTAAGGGCTGATTGATGGGATGGGCCCTAAGCAAGAGAAAGCTGAAACATTTCTCCATGTGAGTGGCTCTTATGTACTATCTTCCCCCAGGAGCAAGAAATGCTATTTCCCACTTATTTTAATAATGAAGGATTAAACATGAATTCAGTCTTGACATTGAAAGACCACACTATCATTTCCTTGGTGAAGGTAGCAGGTCTCAGTAGTTCACTTGTCTGTTCTTATTTACACCCATTTCTCTCTGCAAGTAATCCAACTTTCACCCAAGCTGGCAATGATGGATTAAGATGATCTGCTTTTTGGGGGTCTTTGGACATATCTGAACAATATATGAATGTTATTTGCTTTCTAGACGCTGCAATTGTCTCAGCTCATGATTTCTGTAATTCTGAAGCTCATGCTACCTTATCTTGTAGCCCCATTATGTCACATTTAAAACTGGTTTGAAAACTCCTTGGGACAGTACAAAGCCACCAATAATTACTCATGTCAAGCATTTAGCATGTGTCCAGTACAAGATGAATGCAATATGCAGTAGCACTTAGTACTCTAGGGATATTGTGATCTGTGAAGCTACACTTGTCAGAGGGTGACAGTAAAGAATACAGGAGATTTCCATAGCAAAGATTACTGATGGTGGGGTTTTTCTTACACCAGTCCCTCTCCTGAAGTTTTTAAGCACCTTAATGCCCTGAAGCTGCTGTTTGGCAACTTTTGGAAGTGCTGCCTCCACTAGAAAAGCAGCCACCTCTGGGATTCACCTCAGATCTGTGGCCTTTATACGCTCAATTCACAGGATGTCGCTGTGTAATCCATAGTCATTGTATTTTGCTGGCTCTATTGAAATTCTACATGTAGATGGTGTTAGGTAGCTGTGGTATTTCTCTCAGAGGAATATTGACAATTATTAAGTATAGAGTATTCTTTAGAAACACCTTATGTTTTAAGAATATACCAAGGCCTGGATCACAAAGCAATTTGGACTCGCATATCCCTTTGGACATAACCCTTTAACCAAACTAAGCATCTACCTAAATATCTTCAAGAATTAGAGCCTTGAACCTATAGGACATTTTAGACCTGCAGTACATGTAGCCTTGGGAGCAGCATTTAGCTTTCAGAGGAACTTCTCTCCAGTAAAGAAATTACACTAAAAAAATGTTTTATTCTTGCAAGACCTCACAGTCTTCCAGTATCTGAAGGTGACCTACAAGGATGCCAGAGAGGGACTAGTCATCAGGTACTAGTGATAGGAACTTAACCACTGGAAGTTCATGTTAGATCTAAGGATGAAGTTCTTTACTGTGAGGGTGATGAGGCACTGGAACAGGCTGCCCAGAGAAATGGTAAATTCTCCATCCCTAGCAATGTTTAAGACAAGGTTGGATGGGGCCTTGGGTTGCATGGTCTAGTGTGAGGTGTCCCTGCCCATGGCAAGGGCTAGAAACTGGATGATCTTAAGGTCCTTTCCAACATAAACATCATTTTTTTTTTTCCTAAAGGAGAGAGTTTAAAGCCTTTAGCAGTGCAAACCAGAGTTAGAAGTATCAAAAGGATAGATGGTCTCTTTGGCTGTTTTGTCTTGTTGCTGAGCCAAGTGACAGCCAACATCTTATTTTAGGGGCAATCTTTCCATGCTGAAAATGGTGGCACAGAAATTCTTCCACTTGGCCTGATCCAAACCACAGCTCATTGTGGGGATGCTTCATGCTGGTGGCAACTTAAAGTACTGTGGATCTGAAGATAATAGAGTTCATTCAAAGGCTGTCATTGCCAAGCAGGGCAAATGTGACATTTTCCTTAACGCTTCAAATAAATAATGCTTTCGGTTATTTATTTCCACCTTTATTATGATGAATGATATTCTGTAAAACAAAAGGTGGATACAATCTATTTACTGTTAATCTGATTCTGATGGACACTTTGGCTCTAGCATTGTTCTCTAAAACTGCAAAGCAGTTTTAAAGGCTGCATTTATTCATGGAGAAGTTAGTTTTAGAAGAGCACAGCAAAAAGCACTCCTAATGAAATTAAATCTCTGGTCTCATCTGCCTATGTGTCTGGAAAAACTGCTAAATTCAGCATTTAGGCATAGAAGAGTAAATTATTCTAATTTTATTTATTGATTGGAGCAGTGCAAGGTTAAGCTAATATCATATTAAATCTTTGCACTCTTCAGCATTGATGTAGCATTTTGCCAAAGCCCAGATAAATATGTAGGTGTCTTCTGAAATTGATTTTTAGGCTGCTTTACATACCTTGCCAAATTAATTGATTCAGTCATAAAAAATGTTTGCAGAGGCACTGTTCATTAGGACTTCACTGATGGGTTGAGGGTTATAAAAGGATCTGTCTTAATACCTGCTTTTAAACTCCATCCGCTGTCATTAGATTTTCTTTTTCCCCACAAAGAATGCAGTGTATACAGGGAAGGATTATGTATGTGAATACAGAACACATGCTTGCAAGCAGCAGTTTTTGCTGGTGGACTATTAGGAGAGTTCATGATTGAAACCCTGAGAGAGAAATGGAGGGTATTATGGGATAGCTTTTTCATACATATGAAGATGTAGCAAATAACCCTCCAGCTGGGTTTGACTAAAGTGCACCTATATATATGTTCCTATAATTCAAGTTTGATGCAACCTAATTGGTTTTGGATGCCTGTTTTCACTTGACTTTTCAAGCTGGTATAAAGAATCTTGAATGTTGAATGTTTGTTGCATTTTTGAGGAGAAAGGTACATTTGTAAAAACGTGTGGTTTTAGTTGCATGTGCTGTGCCGAGTGATAGCACTTGCTTATTGACTTGGATAACCATATATGAATACATAAAAAAACTGGGGGAAAGCCCAAACACAAAACTAACCATCAAACGCTGAAATCTTACATTTTTTCCAACTTATATCCTTTCCACTACTATGGAAAGCAGCAGGGAGCTAAAGAGGGCAATGACCAAAGAGTAGGATGCCAGAAGGAGAATAGAATTACAGCTGCTTCTTAGCAAGAGATCCCTTCTATTCTTCCTGCAGACCTGGTGATTTCTTAAATATTGAGTGTATATGTTTGTTTTGTCTTGACTTTTCAGCTAGAATTATTATATTGAGTCATGGGTCAGCCAAATGAAAGGTGGGAGGATGCAGCAAAGCTGCAGTTAAAACTCAATGCAGGGCAAAGGTAGTATTATTATTACATTTTATTAGTACTATACTAAAGTACTATATAATATCCTACATAAAATAAATAGCAATAAATAAAGTTTTAGAACTGCATGTTTGTGAGAATATACATATGTGAGAGTATACATATTCTTTAGTGCACTGGTGATGAATCTGACCAGTGCTGGTTGCTGAGGACTTTTTCTGGAATAGAAATAGGACCCAGAGTTAGAACCTGGCTACCTCCTAATTAGTTCCTGTGAAACCTGAGAGTCAGGTTTTTCAGATTTAAATGCCAACATGTCAATCATGAGATGAGAGAGTTTTCCATGTATCTGTGACAAATACTGCAACTCTGGCTGAGCCACCTTATAATCACTGCCATTTAATCAGTACTGCTTTTCTAATCTAAATATGAAGGTGTCCTGTTTGCTAAAAAAATTTGCAATTCCAGTCAGACATTTTATCTTAACCTGCAAGAAGCATAACTTTGCATGTGCTGTTTTTCAGACCACTGAGGTGGATGTGCATCACTAGACCTTTAAATTATACAGTGAGCTTCTCCCCAAGAACTCAGATGGTCAAACCTAAGTTAAAGAGTCCTTGTACTAAATAGAGGTTGTTAAATTGTATTAAATAACCAAAATTTGAAACAGCTTTTGAAGAGAGGACAGAAATAGGAAAGGTTTTACACACTGTTTTCCCAGGAATCACTTTTCTAAGATGTGATTACTCTGCTTTGCTTTCCTTCAACAACATAATTAGACAGACGTGTTGGGATCAACTCCTCTATGTTTAGGAGCAATTCAAACACTATAATGCTGTGTTTATGGAAAGCCTGTAAATTAGCTGTGAGCGCTCCAGAAATCATCATTGCAGCTCAGCACATGTGGGGTTCAAAACCCACAAACAGGCTGTTCTTGCTGCAAATGACGTTTTTGTTTGTCTCAAATGGGGATCCATGTAGAATGGCTCATTTAGGAGCTGTGTCTCTCTTCCACTTCTAATTAAAACTAGTCATTAAAAAGAGGAGGAATTTAATCTTCATTATTTGTAAAAGCCAAAAAGTGGTTTCTGTCATAGCCTTTTAATGGCAGAAGAAAATTCCTTCCCCAGAACAGCAAGGCTCCTCAGCCAGGAAAGCACCATGCCAGGAGATTTGTAATAAAAGAGGTCTGTCAAAGATCTGGAAATTAACTATTCACCAGTTTTAAGTCTTATGGAAGAGGTTTGCACCTTTTTGTTATATAGAGAGAGACACTTTCTGTTAGCAAAAGGAATGTCTTCTATTCCTAGGTGTCAAACCAGCTAAGCACTTGGATATATCGAGGCTTTACATTTAAATTTGGAATGTCAGATTATCCTGATGTGAGACATGACATGTCTGGAAAACAGGGCATGCCAGATCTGCGTGTCTGCACAGATGAAGTAAGGTTTTATTCTGCAAGTTTTCATATGCCTTTGTAAATCTGAAAAACCCCAAACCAACCCCAAACCCAGAAGGCTGCCTGTTCATTCAGCAAATGAACTGTAATCTGGCACTTCCTGGTCAAGAAATGCTGGAACGTTTGGGTTTTGTTTGGAAGTTATGAACATATGCCAGTTCTGGGGTAATCCTGCCACTGAACTCCAGTATTCATCACCACATTCTGGTCTTTTAGATCAAGTTTTCCTGAGACAAGTTTGAATATTTGAACACCTCCAAGATCGTTAGTGGTAATGATTGCGGTATATTCACCATAAGAAGATGAGCTCTGTATTTTGGAGAAACATACTCCTATCATGATAACTGTGATCCCTCAGAGATCTAGAAATTAAAAAAATATTTATGTTAAAAATATTATGGAAAAGGATTGCTTCATTTTTAGCAGTAAGATGGGCATTTGCTTTCCTTTTATTATTAGAAGTGCAGGTTTTACAGCCGTGGATGTTGCCCAGCTGAGGAATTGTTTGAGATACTGAATCAAACCTTGGATATTTTAGGATTTAGGACTGATTTAGGATTATTCTGGAAATTGATGAAGTCTTTACTTTTTTACCAATGCTAAAGGAAAAAACATTCCCACAATCTTGTATGTGTATGCTTGGTCTGCATGATGTGTTATGAAATTTGCTACTCCTTTCTCTAGTATTTCATCAGTCTGCCAATGTGCAAGTGTAATAAAGCTGAGTTGAATGTCTGTCAGCACATAGAGTGTTCCTGACACAAGAGACAGGGATGAAAGCACTGTGGAAGAATTGTAGCCTGAGGAACATTTCAGCCAGTCTACCTTGATTAGCTTTAAATGGCCTTGGCAAGTGTGAGGTGTAATCTGGAAACAAACTTGGAAGGCAGCAGGCGTGTGGAGGAGAAATTGGGATAGGAAGAGGATCTGCAGCCCACATTAAAGAGGGAATACATACAGAGCTCAGAACATGACCCTGGTTCTGAAAACAAACAAGCAATCAATGGAATGCTTTATTGCAGCTTACCTTCATCCTAAGTCTTCAAAACACTCATAGTGTTTCTTAATTTAGCTGATGGGTAAATTATAGTTAATGTTCTTCTGGTAGTAAGTGAACTAGAAATCACTGTTCTTGCTCTCTACTGCAAAAATAACTGAAATAGTTCTGGCATGATAAAACTCACTTGATTAAAATAAAGTCTGATACTTAAGCTTTTATCGACTAAGGTAGTAAATGTCTTTGATTCTGCAGTGGCTTCAAATTATTCATCAAATGTCACGGCAGTATAGTGGAGTCAGTATGACAGAAGGAATATGTTGCTGTGTGTATATAAGCATAAGGGCATGTTTTGGAGTGTATATAGGGATTCTGTCTGTGCATTCTATATATTATATGTGTTATTATTCATATTCTGGTATGTTATATTGCATAACAGGTTACACAGGGCTTGGAGCAACCTGGTCTAGTGGAAGGTGTCTCTGCCTGTGGCAGCAGATTGGAACTGGATGAGCTTTAAAGTACCTTCCAACTCCAACCAGTCTATGAATCATCCAGTTGCACATCAAGGGTACTGTTTCCAACAGGAGGTAACAAATTAGAGGACAATAAAAAGGGGGGTGGGAGGTGGGATGTATTGGCTACATAATCCTAAACACAGCTGCCTTTAATATTGATTATAATTCACTGGCCTGAGAAATGTGAACCAAGTGTACCAAGCTGTCTGTTCTCATGATTTACAAGATCTCCCATTCTGTAAGTATTGGAGTACGGAACTTGTGCAATGGCAAAGCATGTTAATGATGGTCTTTCTGATTAGAAGCTGAAGTACTTGTTCTAGGTGTCGTGGTTGAATCTTATGCCTTGCCAAGAAAGTAACAGGAGTACAAATAATACAAAGACTTATGTCATTTGTAGAAAGTTCCATTCAACCAAGCTATAAATTGTTAATGGTGACTGCTATGCCTTTCCTCAGCAGTTATTTAAAGATTTGTCATCTGTCTGTCCCCATCTCTCCCCAGTTTTGTATAGTACTTCGGTACATAGAAATCAGTCAGCACACTCTTTCTAAAACCATACATTAAGCTCTTGGTATGGGGCCACATGCTAGTCTCTTTGTAGAGACAGGGCACTGAAAACCTGCTGATGAGTTCAAGAGGTTGACTGCTCCGATTTATGTGGTTAAGGGAGTAAATGAAACTGGTTTATGAACATATGGCAAACTGAATCCCATTTTGCTCATCTTAATCGTCACATACCTGAGTATGTCTAGAGATCCTGCAGTTTAAGTACATGGGTCCCATCTTTATGAATTGGCAGGAATTTGAACTCAGCTTTACAGTAAATAAAGGTGCTCCTGTTTTCACGCAAACACAGTCTTCAGCTGCTGCTTGGTAGGGGTGGGAAGAGGTGTGTGTTAAACATGTTCAAAAAACTGTGAAAATGTTTGAATTCTTTGGGAAATTGCCTCATATTCCAGGGTAGGAATATGCACCCAGCTGTGGGCTTCAAAACACACCTGAGTGCATGGAACTAATTCTCTGAGATAACTGGAAGAGGTAACAGAGGGTTCCCAGATAGTGGTGTTTGCAGTCAGATCCCTTTTGTATCTCTTCTGCTTGTTTTGCTGAAGAGACTACAATCATTTTTAGCCCTGTCTTCTCAAATTCTTCTGCTCATTGTATACCAATTTAATTGGAGGAGTTGATGAGAATATCCCTTACGCCTCCATTTAATTTCCAAATGCACCGGGGTATGTACAAATACTATTGTTTGGCTGAGTGCTCATTTTGATTTAGTAGTCTCATTTTCAAGTAATAATTTGAGTTCTTCCTTCTACGGAGACAGTACTTTTCCATATATGCTTATCTGTAATGCACCAAGCATCTCTGTATAATTTTAATGATGTTATTTTTATTTATACTTAATTCTGTGCTTCTGTTGAGTTTTGCTCATGAATAATCCATAAAATCTGTTCTTTCTTTGGGGCTTAGGTGATGTTGTAAGAACAACAATTTTTCATAGAAAAAAAACCAAATGAAATAATTTGATTGGTCACCACAAGCTGTTTGATATTTTCTTAGTAAGCAAGAAAATGTGTCTTGTTTCTGTGGAGTGACTGTATAATAATAAATTTAACTCCCTTATAAGATTGGGGGTGGAGGGGTGGAGAGGAAAAATAAAGGAAAATGCTTTTTAATCCCATGGAGATGCATGAAGCCTGCAGTGTATAGAAGTCTTCCAGTGTACAGAATTCTAAACATAGCATATTTTACAGGTTTGAGGTTTTTTTATCAGGGTTACAATTTTTTCAGCTTTAATATGTGTTTTGCAATCAGATTATGTGTTATCATTTGATATACCAAGATAAAATGAGTATAGTTATATCCTGTATTGTAAAGTTATATCCTTTATTATAGGTATGTGTACCAACACATTATCATCCATATGTACTAATAAAAGGACCTTTGGATCAGAATTTATGGTCACATGAAAGAGACTAGAAATTGTTTCCGTATGGACAGTTCCAAGATATTTCATGAGGTGTGGCATGTAACACAATTTGTGCTGTGACACTTGCTCCCAAGTATAACTGGGGACAAGTAAATCTTCTAGGAGGCAAGATTTATAAGGAAATGCATTATATTTGCTCATTCTAAGGCTGTACATCTTATTACAAATGAAACCTGTTTTATCTTTGAAACTTCCTAGCTGTTGAATTGTGGCTTTTGTGAAGATGCCTTTTTATTGTAATGTCACTGTGTGAATATAGTCTGAAACGACAGATGACTGCTGGCTAAGGTCCATTGCTAAGAAGAATGGATTTAAGTTACGGCTGTAACTTAGTCATTTAAACTTTAACTGGCCCTCACTGGTTTTATTTAAAATCATGTTGCTCTTTGTGTTTGTTTAATAATTAGAATGGTTAAGAAAATGGGTTTTATAAATGGCAGTCTTCAACGGTTTGTGATTTGTGCTCAGTCACCTGTCAGGATCTGTTACTTCTGCTCTGTGCAATTTTGTATTTTCTAAAAGAGAGTACAAATTCAAGTGGTGGAAGATTTCATGTTTGTGTTTTCAAATGAAGGTCTTTCATTTAAAATTAAAAATTAAAATTAAAAATTTAAATTTAAAATTAAAATTAAGGTGTTTCGTAACATTTTTATCAAGAATCAGTGGTTGTCCAAATAGTTATTAATAATACATTAATATTATAATATTAATATTAATCAGGAACAGAATTTACTCCCATACAAGTTGGGGGGATCAGAATGGATCTTTTCTCTTCATGAGCTTGTTTGTGTTTATTTCTCTGAGACTTGTAATGTAGTTGTAGCTACAAATGTCTGTCCACTGAGAAGAATCACAGATTTCAGATGGACAGCCAGGTATCCATCTCCTGAAGAGCTTCATATGGGGGACCAATTCCACTTTCTTTTTAAGTGATGTGGCATAGTTTTTCCATCTCATTTTTCTTTTTTTTTTTTTTTCCCAATTTTCAATAAACAGGGCTGTACACAGGGCAATCCCCGCTTGCTCCATGGATCTCTTCCTTGCTCAGATTGGGCTGATTTAGTTCAGCTTTGTTGTTCATCTTCTTTTAATTATCTGTTAATGTAACATGAAGTATCATCATCTGAGAAACTTAAAGTTGCATTGCTTTTATGTAGAGGATTGTGATTCATGGAAGAAAGTGCCTGAACTGTCTGGTGAAAACTGTGCAGTGAAGTTACCCTCTGCTCTTCCACATTTTACCCATACTCCAGGTGTTTTGGTGGAGCATATTGCAAAGAATCAGGTCATGGCTTTTTCTTTTCCTCTCTGGTAGCAGTACATCATGTCATAGTAAGTTGTGACAAGTTTGAGGATCAATCCTAAAATACTTTTCTTAATAAGACATTTGATCATAGTGAAATTTTACACCTGCTGTGAATAGCAAGCATGAGATGGAAATGGCATGGATGCTGCTTCCAAGTGTCACTATTTTTGTGACTGGTTTTTGGACATCAGAAAGTCCATGGGTTGTTGATAAAGGACCTGCAGCAGGAGTGACCCTGTAGTTTGTAAACTGAAAATCGCTGTTCTGAAGTATGGCACTAGGTGACACAAATGGAGATAGATCAAGATACTCTAAGGCAAAAGACAATTCCTCATGCCTTTTACACTGCATAAATGGTATTTCCCTTGAGTACGCCCTCTTTTCAGATGTGCTGATTGCACATGTAAGAGCAGAGAAGCACACTGAGTATTTTGAAACACTTCTTTCTGGAAGAATTTGAAAGAAGCATGAACACTTTGGGTAAATCATGATAGTTTGTGACTTTGCCTTCCAAAGGCAGGTGAGTCAGGTTTACACCTCTTGTTTAGCCTCCAGACCACCTGGGAAACCAAAATGCATGTGTCTTTCTGAGATCAAGGATCTTGAATCTCATTATCATCTTCCTCTGCTGCTTGAATATATTTCCCAAATCTCTGTTGCTGTGGAAAGCTGCTCTGAATCGCTCCTTGAACTCTGTTCAGCCTTCCTTTTCAAACATTTCCCTCCCTGTTTGTCCTCCCCAGCTGACCTCTTGCTGTTGGATTTCTGTCCTTAGTCCAGTGCCACTGAAGCAGACCACGTACACAGAGGTGACTAGTTCAAGAGTCCTGGCTCAGAAAGGAAAAATACACAGGAAAAAAAATAAATCAGCTTTGTATTTCTTTAATTTGCTTAATATTTTATACTCACCATTTGGTGGAAGGGGGTGGAGGAGGAGGTTGTTTGTTGCCTTCATTTTTACTTGGTAAGTGTAGATATATGGAAGTTATTTAGTTAATGGTTTTCTGGCTTTTTATCATCAACACAAGTGAGAAGTTGTTTAGCATTGAATTGAGACCAAATGTTTTCAGATAAGGAGATGATATCTTAAGGCATGTTTATTGGTATATAATTATGCATATCTTTCCATATAGTGTATGGCATTTATGCATAGATGCAACACATACTATAAGTAATCAGCCTATTTGGCTTGATTTGGCTGCCATTAAAGGATGATAACAATGATAAATTTTTGTTGCTTCTAGATTTAATGCTAGATTCTGGGCCATAGCCCATTTAAATGTCACTCACTTTACTGTAAGTAAAGCTTTGACTCTGTTCACAGGATGAACTTTGTGTGTTCACAAGTGAACTTTGGTGCTGCTTTTAAATCTCCTAATGGGAAAAACTGTATAAATATACTGTATGAACATGCAACTGGAGATCAGTAACGAGTGGTGTCCTTCAGGGATCAGTGTTGAGACAGGTCTTGTTCAACATCTTTGTCGCTGACATGGACACTGGGATTGAGTGTGCCCTCTGCAACTTTGCCGATGACACCAATCTATGTGGTTTGATTGATATACTGGAGGGAAGGAATGCTGTCCAGAGGGACCTTGACACACTTGTGAGGTGGGCTGA
>JBAFWW010033839.1:0-51802 GCA_036873685.1 Agapornis canus | reverse complement strand
TTTTTTTTTTTTTTTTTTTTTTTAATTAGTTTTCCCTTCCCCAGTTTCTCCTGAATAGTCAGAAATTTGCTTTTCATGTGGACACAAATCTGAATTACTGGCATGTCTGCAGAGAGCACAACGTATTGCTCTCAAGTTTCTCTCTTTAAAGGATGTATTGAGGAAATTCAGCTGTGAATAGCATTATCTAATTTGAATAGCCTGTTAGCTATATCTATATAACAAGGCTTTTCAAAGGAGGCAGATTTTACACTAAAACATGGCTTCATATATTTTTGTGGAAAGGAAAATAAAAATTTCACAGGGGTGAAATATCTCAGCTAACACCAGTAGAATAATATAAGCCTTGGTAAGGCCTCAAAGCGCACTGCTTTTTCTACAGTTTTGTCAGAAATATGTAGACAAACTAATGAGAGGATCTGGAGAAAACCAGGAATGATGAAAACTTCCTTGTAATAGATAAAGTAATGGGGAGTGGTTGTTAGAAAAGGATTTGTTTAGCCTGGGGAAGGAAAACCCCTCCACCTTGTTACATAGGGAGGGCAGACATGGCACTGTTATTTATGATGATAAACTCAGAGATTCTCAAAAGACTGAAATGGATCCAAGCCCAAGAAAGATCTGTAACCCTTTCTAGCTCAAGGCAGACTCAGTTTACAAAATGCTGCTCTGCAGCTCAAGGTCACAATTACTCAGATAAAACTTTGGTCTTTTAGTGTAGCTGATCAGTGAGGGTTTGTTTGTGGGGTTTTCTGTTTGTTTGTTTGTGTTTTGGTTTGTTGGGCTTTTTAAATTTATTTTATTTTTTTTTAACTAATCAGGAGGCCACAGGTAGGCACACAGGAATGCTTATGAGGATTTGATGTTGTATGCTAGCATTTTATAGATTGTCTGAAAATGAATAAAAAATCCAACAAATATGAGAAAAATGAACAAAATTCTTTTTTCCCTTACTGTGTCCTAAGTCAGTTCTGTCATCTCATGACAAGTGCTATTCATGGCAAGAAAGTTTTTATTGGTGGTTCTGGGGCTGTTTGTAAGAAATGGATTTAAAAGCATAGCTTTGCACGTTTGTGTTATAATCTGCTTTTGAGTCAAATTCTTTTGTCTCTGCTGATTTGGTTTTGGATGCTGTTATGCTTTATGTGGGATACCTGACCCCTCAAGTGGTGGGGGTAAGACAGTGGCTTGACAGAGACTATAGCAGATTGTTGCCTCACCTGGCAATTTTTCTCCAAACAAGTGCCCGTTGATAGAGGTCATATGAATACCACTAGCTGACATTCAACACTCCTGTGTGCCAAAGTGCATTTTTCTTTCCCAATGAATTACTTCTGCTTTTGTGTACTGAGAAATCAAAAGCTATGGGTTGAAAAAAAGATTGCAAGTTGACAGCTGCCTTGTAGTTGGTACCTGGCAGTCTTTATTGCTTTCTTGTTCTATTTTGGAAAGATTGTCCCTATCTGCTCTAAATTCCATTAGTTTTTGTTAGGGCAGGATCTCAAAGTTTGATTTGTGCAAGAGTAAAAGTCTTTCACCTGAAGGTACAGAGCAGGTGTCAGGAATAATTAAGCATATCTAGAAAATATATACTTCTAAAATATGTTTGAAGTTCCCTAGTTTATCCTCTGCTGCCCTGCTTGCATAAATCTTGCATTAGTTTTTATACCATGCTCAATTTGTGTTTCTGCGTGAACTCATAAGTCTGTGAAGCCAGATAAATCAGAGTGGTAAAAGGATCACTGTTATCTCAAAACTCCAGAATCAATGTCCTTTTAAATTTCCATCTATGTCTATTCATCTCTTTTCTGTAGGGACTGAGGCTACTGCTAGTTTTTTCCTTGTCTTCCATAAATAGTAATATAAGATGGTCCTCCCTTGGTCACTTGAAAGTAGACCTAAAAATGCGCTTCAGGGAACAATTGTATGGTGACTCCATGAGATGAAAAATTTATTACAATAGATCTTCCCAGTTTCACATACCTGTGGTTTGCTAATCTTATGAAATTTATTTTCAAAATGTATTTGATACTTGTGTACTACTTGCCATGCTGCATCTGAAGAGTAAAGTGCTACATGGTGGTTTATGTTACAATTTACTAATTATTACTGTCTGTACAGCAAGAATAATATTTTGATATCATTACATAATAATATATAAAACATATATTTATACATATATATATCTAAAAATAATTTTTCCTTGACACTATTATACTTATACATTCTTTTGATAGTGACTTGGATCTCAATTTAAGGAATATGAAGTAAAAAATTTGTACTAGCATTTAATTGCAGCTTAAATTCCAGTAGCTCTCACTGAAAACAAGTGAGATTTCTCAAGAGAGATTTCTCAGGAAATCTGTCCTGTGTTTATTTTCTGCACCTACTGTATGTATTAATTTGGAGGTCAGTTTGTGTAATGAAACTGTATAGGTCACATTTATGGCTTGCTCAGTTCATTCCTCTGTTTTTACAAACTCATACTATGCTGGTTGTTGTGTTTGCAGTATTGCTGTGAGATTGTATCCTTAAATAACTTCTAAATTCTTTAAAAAAACACACCAGTATATAACTGACATACAAGTCAGAACCTTTCTTTAGTTTTCACACTTTTCCTCTTTTCAAACTAATCTCTGAAGGTTTTGTTCTATACCAAAGCATCTGGCAATACATCTCCAAATACTTTCCCTTTAGACAGATCATTTGTGCTCACTGAATTAACAGAATTCTTGCTTACCAGTGGACAAATTTACAGTCTATCTAGTAAGAGAGGTGATAATTTAGAGGAGATTTTTAAGATACCAAATACCATATAGCCATTATCAAAACGTGGTTTGCATAGAAGATGGCCTTTCAGAGTGGAGTTTAAGGTACAATTAGTGTCTTACCCTCTGCCTCTTATGCTGTAGTTACAAATAAAGATGTGAGCTCTTTTCCTTTTTTTCCCTCCTTTTCTCCTGACAGCTTGACAAATTGTAGCTTTTGGGAGACCCCAGTAGTTGATGAGTCATTTCTGCTTAAATTAGAATTCCTTGCAGCAAGGACACCCTTTCCCCTTTTGACGCATATGTTGTTTCTGTCAGAGTCTCAGGGCCAACTATGCCCTTAACAAAGCAACTAGGTTAAAAAAAAGAAAATAAAAAAAATTCTGTCTCTTCAGTGAATACCAGAGCTGGAGTCCAACACCACTAGAAAAAAAGAAAAGGGAAATCCCATTTACGTGAATATGAATGCCTGCATGGTCTCCGTCCTTCCCCTGCTTTGCTGGCATTTTGAGGGGTTTTTTTTAGATAGCTGGTACAATTTAATGAAAATCATTATCCCACCTTTCTTCCACCCTTTCCACCCTTCTTCCCTCCCTCACCCCTCTCCCCCCCCCCCCCTTTTTTTTTTTAACCCCCCTTACTCCACCCACCACCACCACCTTCCCCCTCTCCCCCCCCCTTTTTTTTTTTTAAACCACTCTGAGACCTCACAGAACACCAGCTTCACAAAGGGAGTTGTAAGACCTGATTAGTGTGTAGAGGAGAGCTGTAATGGACCCTTACAAAATTGTTATCCTTTTATTTGTGAGGTACTTGAAATTCACACAGGAAGAGTGCTTCAAGAGAACAGTGATAAAATGATTGCTTGTATTCAGCATAAGGTACATGTGATAGAATACCCTATACAAACCTCAATAAGATGCAGATGATAAAGTACAAATGTCTAATATTAAAAATGGCAATTTGTGTCATTGTAGTAGATCTTGCTCACTTTAACACTCATAAGGTTTTTATTACTCTTATCAGACCTAGAGCAATTAGATGGTGTGGGGCAGTCTCTGTTCTTTAGCAAAACTGATAGCTCATGGCACGTTTATTCATCTGATACTAATAGGAATTATTTGGCCTCAGAAATGAGGGCCAGCCACTTCTGTGGAACTATCTGATGGCACATAAATCCATATTGACTTCAGACTTGGTTTTTTCATGGCATCTGTGCTAGCATAAGCATTACAGATAGTGGATTCTATGCAAGCAAGCTGATTTTTTTACAACATCCATAAAATAATGTTTATAATTTAGAAAATTACGGAAGTTTGCTAGAGACAATGTGATATCTGTAAAATTCATTAGACAATTAGACAGTCTGATGAGTCCTAAACCATACTGCTTTACCCATATCTGTTGTTTTCTGTAACATTTTGAATTTAATGTTTTCTCAAAACAAATAATTTTTATATTAATGTATAATTATTTAAACATCCATTAATTATACTTCGTGTCTCCTGAAAAAGATTGACATTTTTCAACGAATATGGCTCAGGTTTTAACTATTCCCCTGATAAAATGGAATTATAAGAATAAAATTATATTGAGTATATGAAGTATGTTTTGATATTTTTGTATTATTAAACAGTATTCATTCTGACTAAAAGTCTACTTAATGGAACAGAACTCAGATAAGTAGTTCTGCTATTCACAGTCATATTAGTCAAAGCATTCTTAAGTGACTTAGATTTTGGAAAATAGATTGCAGTATGGTAGTTGGTATACTGTTATTTAAAGAAATAATTGCTGCCTGTAATCTTTCCAAATCACACTAGTACTTAAAAAAATTTGTTTAAAGCTCTTTGATAACTTTGGTAACTTTTCCTCACCATATATTTGATATTTTTCAGTGACAGGCATTATGTTTTTATCATAAAGATCAAGTGAAAAATAATTAAGATAACTTGTATCAGAGTTAAAAAAAAAAATATTTCTATTCTGAGTATCAGATTATCAGTCACTCTGTATAGCCTCCTATAAAATTTTTACACTATTACATTTTTGCTATAGATTAGAAATGTTGTAAACCTTTTATGTGAAATTAAGTAAAAGACTAGAGAAAAGGAGGGGGCGAGTGAAAATAACTGCAGAGTTATCTTGTCTTGCTTTATTAAAATTATTTTGCAACATGTTACCAGGGAAATTTGTTGAACTGTGAACCCTAACTGGAGGAAACATCAGTTGAAATGGATTTTATTGTCATCCGGGTTTCATCTGGGATAGAACTGTTTTTCTTCCAGAGTATTAAATTTTACAAAGAAGAAATAAAAGTA
Source organism: Agapornis canus (assembly GCA_036873685.1). Classification (NCBI taxonomy): domain Eukaryota; kingdom Metazoa; phylum Chordata; class Aves; order Psittaciformes; family Psittacidae; genus Agapornis; species Agapornis canus. Next base: position 46,713 of record JBAFWW010033839.1, on the reverse strand, counting down.
AGAATTAAATTCCCCCTATTGGTGATTGCTTAATTTCATGCTTAAATGCATTGTGATATTTTAGGTTAAGGATTTCTTAAATAGTTTGGGTTTGGTTTTTTTTTTTTTTTGTTTTTCTAGAAACATAGAATCAGCTAGGTTGGAAAAGACCTTTGAGATTATCAAGTCCACACATTACCTCAGGTCTGCCAAGGCCACCACTAAACCATGTCACTAAGGGCCTCATCCATACCATTTCTGAACACTTTCAGGGACAGGGATTCCACCACTTTCCTGGCAGCCTGTTCCAATACCTGATTACCCTCTCTGTGAAGAACTTTTTCCTAATATCCAACCTCTCCTGGCACAGCTTGAGGCCATTTCCTCTTGCCCTGTCACTTGTTACTTGGGAGAAAAGACTGACCCCCACCTCACTATAACTTCCTTTCAGGGAGTTGTAGAGAGCTATAAGATCCCCTCTGAGCCTTCTCTTCTCCAAACTAAGCAACCTCAGTTCCCTCAGCGTTTTCTCCTCAGACTTATTCTCAAGACCCTTCACCAGCTTTGTTTCTGTTTTCTGGACCCACTCCAGCACCTAAAAATGTATAATTCTTCCAACCAGCACCCCAAAGAGTTCAGTCAGTCCTCCAGAAGTCTAAGAGTCAAAAGTGGAGGTTTTTGTGACCTTCCTGACTTCTCCAAGGACTGAAAATTCAAACATTTCAGCAATTTGCCCGATTTTTTTAATTGCTGTGGTTGTAGCCCAGTAAAAAAGCTAAATGCAATTAAGATTGTAAAATACCACTGGTTTGGGAATTTCAGCCAAAGGGCCTATTGTGATCATTTTGTCACATTTCTTAATGCAGTATTTTCTTTAAACAAGTATCTTCTTAACAGAAAGATATTCACACTTCATTTTAAAAATGTGATACGGTGCAAAGTCTTCTAGTTACCTAGAGAAGTAATTGCAGTAGGTAACTGGCCTTGCTGTTAAAAAGTGTATGATACATTTCAATGCAAATATTTGGCTTAATTTTCTACTTACCCCCATTTTTCCTGTTAGCAGTCTTTCCATTGTAATATTTTGTAGAGCTATCTCAACATGTTTAAATCACATTTTAATCTGTCTTTTTTATATTAACTGACTTTGTTAACCTCATTTTCAGTTTCTTAAAGTAGTACTAGATTTTAGACTGATTCATTGTCACAGCTATTTTTCTGAACTCTTTCACATTTCCATTTTATTTCCAACATTTCAGTTAATGCTTTTTACACTCCCAATTGGATACTGTTGGACATCAGTATTTCAGTGATTTTTGAGTACTTAATTTTAATGAAAACCTTGTATTTTCTTATTCTCTGGTTATTTAGGAAAAGCATAATAGGCATTTATGAAAGACGAAGTTAGTATAGTGTTCTCCATTTTTACTACTGTCTATTTAGCCAAAACAGAAACAGTGTCATGCTATTAGTCCTGAAGAAAAATATTCCTTTAGTTTGCACTGTATTATTTGTGTATTATTTGAACTGAAGCACATATTCAGTTGCTTTCAAACTGGTGATACTTTTCTTCAGAGATAGCTATAGTCATGCTCATATATTATATGCGTAGGTTACCACATATTACATAATAATTTATTTTTGTGTGTATGTGTGGAAATCCCATTTCTGAAAATATGCTCTTGAAACTTGAAACTTGAATTGATCTGAGTAGTCTGTGTGCATAGATCAACGCAGTACTTTGCTGCAGCTGCTTACATATTCTTTTATATGTTCTCCCTGTTTGTGTCTAAACTCCTGTGATTTACAGAATATGAAGAAAAAGGTTCAAAGCTTTTAATGGATAAAAAAATTGTGTTTCTATTTTCTCTGGACATTTTCACTACAGTAGTTTGTGACAGCTTGTAAAAGCCTATAAAAAGAAAGGAGCAAAATAGTAATGCACACTACAGTCAGAGAATGTACACTTTGTCTTTGGAAAAAAAAAAAACCAAAACCCAAACCAACAAATTTGGGGGTTGAAGTGCATTACAGAAATGCATATAACATCAAATTTTTCTAAATAATTTCACTTTCTAATCTGTTCTGAGAAATATCTATTCTGTCTGCATTTATTAGTGTGTTTGAGTGCTACCATACCTACCTAATAACAGCATCACTACATTAATAAAACCCTTCAACTTTGTTTCATAGCCAGCTAATCCTACACATCTTTGTTTAAAATATTAGGATGACAGAAAACAGAAACAAATGCCTCCCTCCTGCTTAAGGAATTCAGTAGTTTAAGTGGAATATAGACTCATTTCCATTTATGTCCTGGAAAATATATCCTGTCAGTGTTCACAACCCTGTGACTTAGCAACAGTGTTTGGAGAACAAAAAATAAAAACCACCAAACCCCCAAAAACCCCCAGAGACTAAAAAACAGCACACAAATCTAAGCTGCAGTACTTTTCCTTATGTTCACTGGTCTACATCCTGTATTATATTTGGTGATGACTGGTTTCTGTGTCTTAGTTTCTGTAATACAGTTTGATGCTGCTGAATGGAAAACATAACATGGAAAAAGGCATGCAGCATTTAGGAAATTGTAATTAGGAAATAAATTGATATCAATACAGAAATAATTGCTTTTTTAAATTTTTTTAATAGTATTTAGATTAAAAAGGAGAACAAAAAAAAAAATCACTGGACTATTTTAATGTTGAGTGAGTGTTCTTTCCAAAAGCCTAAGTTCTCTTTCCTCTAGTTGCTCAGCCACTAGTAATGCTGGGACTTCCCAAAGAACTGAAGGGCATCTGTTTTGTGCTTCTCATTGTGACTGCATGTATATCTGTTGTGGCTTCCTTTTCCTTTTTTTTGTAGTGAAATAAAACTTCCCTTTTTTTCAGTCTCTAAGACAATTAATACATAGAAGAGTATAAAAGTGTTTAAGATCTTGCTGCAAGTACTGTGCACTAACAGCACCAGCTAGCACTGAATTATAACTAGTGCTATATCGCCACCTGAAATATTATGTAATAAAGAGTAATGATACAGTAAAGAAGGGGATAGAAATAAAAGATTTCTACTCTCTTGAAGACTGACTTGTGAGAAATGCCTGTGACAAGCATGTACCTGACTTCAAAAACAGACATTTATTGGCCTCTGCTAGATGTTCTGCTGAATCTCCTTTTTCCCCTTTATTCAACCATATGGGTGAATCTTGTATTTCCTTGTCAAAAATGGGTGTTTGAGCACAATTTTTATAGTTGTTTTTTTTTTTTCTACTGATATTTCCTTTTTCTTAATCACCCTCTATTATCTACCTCACCAGATACTTTAGAATTCATTACATGAGTACATGACCTTGATAATCTGATGCTTCTATTTTTTTTCGAAAAAAGAATAATGGATACTCCTTTTCCTTTTCCTTTTCCTTGCCCTTTGCCCTTTGCCCTTGCCCTTTCTTTTTTTCCTTTCCTTTTTTTTTCTTTTTTCTATAAAGTAGCAAGGGACTTAAAGTTTCCATGGTCCAGCAATGTCAGATATGTATCATATGCAAAATTCATTTAGGTAAAATCAATATTCAAGTAAGTAGTCCACAACAGATTGATTTTCTATATGGCTATGACTAACTTACATGAGATACATTAATGAGAAGAGTGAATAAGAATCTCCTCAAAATTTATCCCAAATACAGCTATCATTTATGTATTTGTATGTAGTTTTATCTTGTTTACAGACATACATAGTATCAATGACAAATATTTGAAAAGCATTCTCAGCATCTGTGAAGACATGAAAATTAAGTATTTACAAGTTTAGACATCTTATATTCATATAATCATAGAATGGTTATGGTTGGAAGAAACCTTAAAGATCATCTAGTTCCAAACCCCCTGCCATGCCTGCCTTCCACTAGACCAGGCTGCTCAAAGTCCCATCTAGCCTGGCCTTGAACACTTCCACAGTGATGGAACACCCACAACTTCATGAAGAACTCTTTATCAGAAATAAAGCAGCTAACCACATCTGCTAGATCAGCTTAGTAAGAGGAGACTTTACCACACTGAGTGCTTCATGCCTGATTTTGTAGAAATGTGAAACTTCTGTGTGTAGTTCAAAACATAGAAAACTATTCATCTATAAGGAATATATAATTTGTAACACGGTGCCAGTATATCACATAAAACAACCTACAACATGCTTTATATAATATCTTTATTGAGTTGTTTTTCTGTGTGCTTAAGTATGAGTGTAATGTGTAATCTCTCATATTAGGACACTAAATTGTGCAGGTTGAAAAGAATCGGAAAAATAGCAAATTTATTATGATTAGTTAAGGCAAAATATTTTGCTTACCAAAACATTGCATTTGCACTAAGATATGAAATCATGCAAATACTTAAATAAAAATTGGTTTGATTTACTCTTTGCATCCCTATGGTGCTAGTTGCAGACTCATGGCACCAAGCGAGTCTACAGGAGCTTGGATTTACTCCAAAGGTGAGACAGATGTTGTTTATTCATCTGTGTTTCCCAGGAGGTTTCTTGTGGAAAGTCAAGTTTAAGTTTTAGTAAGTATGTCATAGGAACTCTGGTAGTGCTATTCTAAAGGTATACGCTAAACCATTAGCAACTCATCTAACCCCTGCTCTGCTCATAATGGTGCTCCTTTCTGTCTCCAAGAGTTCAGGATCCAGTTTTCCTACCATGTGAGCTTTACCTGACCATAGACTTGTTTCTATGTAACTCAAGATTAAAATGCAATATATTGCTGTGCTTTGACCAAAACCCAGTGATTTTGAGAAAAGTGCTGGGATGTTCTGTTCTCTAGTTGTGTTTCTCAGGATTCTCATCCTGGTATTAGGTTCAGGGAAACTGTTGCTTGTCGCAGCAGAATCTATCCACCTTGGGCTGCTGTGTTATAGGGAGCAATTTATTTTTAAATACAGTATTGAGAAAGTTCATAGCACATTTTTTCATTGGCTTGGTGTGATGTTTGATGTTTTCCTGCTTCTTTCTCTGCAATTGTTTGAACCGGCAACAAGGTACCATCAAAGTGGCATGTGATGGCACTGAGACTCAGATGAGTTGGCTCATATTGTGATCTGTGATGATGATTATGGTCATGTTAAAGCTGGTGCAAGCTGGATTATTAGATTTAATTGTCGATCTAAACTCCATACTCCTGAAGTGATAGAAATCATCTTTTACTTTCTTACAACTTTACAAAACTCAAAAGCTTTGTAATAAAATTTCTGCTCTTGTCACTGACTGACACATTGGTCTGTGGAAAAAAGGAATGAAGATGCCAATTACTGAAGATGAGCTTCTTAGGTTAGTTGACAAATTGAATTGGCTAGGCCAATTCAGTATACCGAGTAGCTCCCACAACAGTAGGCCTCATTTAGCTAGCTACTCCAATAGTATTTAGTTAGGTCCTTATTGCATGAAATATTTTTCCACTCAATTCTGAACTGTGGTCAACTGACACTACACAGAACAAAATAGTCTGAAGATGTCTGGAATCTGAGGCTGCTCCATTTCTTTCTGAAGCATTGTAAATGTAACCAGATTTTCACTATGTTAAACTTTGGGGCAAGTTGTGCATTTCATTTAAAAACTGAGAGTAAACAACCTAATGCTCTTCCTTTCTTATTGCTTTATCAAATTTCATTTAGTCTACTTTATAAGGAATATTCTGGAAGGCACAATTTCTTTTTATGGAGGTTGCTTCTTGTTCACTTGTTCTCAGTACAGTTCATATTAATGTCCCTCATGACCTATATTTTTTAAGAAATAAAGAAATTGACAGATCACGGTGCAGCTTTAGGACAAGAATTCAAATGCTTAAGAAGGCATGGTAATAACTTGGTGGACAAAAAGATGTACATCATGCTTTATTATGAGATTCCAGTACATTTACATGAAAAATGTTGAAAGAGTTAATGTTGCTGAAGCATTTATTGTAATCACTAAACAAAGAGTGTAGAAGGCATTTGTGGTGTTGGGATGATTTCTGTTGTTGAGGAGATCTTATACAGAAGATATAGGTTGATTTATTTTATTTTTTTTCCCCAGTAACAGTTATTTGCTCCTAAAGAAAAAAAAGGTATAATCATTTCTAAAATGAGAAACTCAATTGACTAAAAAAAAAAAATAAAATATGAAAATGAACACACTAGGAGATGTATAGAAAGTCAGGGAATGATTCTTCCCACTATACAATATTCATATTTTATTACATGAACTTCCTCCACTTTTAGCAAAAGAAAAAAATTACCTTGCCCTGTCTAAAATGCCTGATGAGATTTCAGGGCTTGCAGGTGACTCAAATAAACCCCAAAAGTAAGTGGGAGAGTAAGTCTTAAAGCTGTGGGGTGTATATAGTTAATTGGGCTAGTTGATTGGATTCATGTCACTGTTTCTTAGGTTTATTGTACTTCAGTGGTAATAAATCTTTAGCATAGTTTCTGAGCCCTATAATTATTTTCTTAATGGTGAATTTGTTTATGCTCTCTTAAGAGAAATAATAGTTTGCCTATAGAAAAGAAAGGTATGCTTGGGAGACAATAACGGATAATAAATTTGAGCTAAAAATGAGTCAGAATATATATTGAAGTGGAGGCCTGGAATTTTCTCTGTAAGTGCATGATTTCTTGATCAGAAATTAGCAGCCAAAATATCTAGTGTTAGTTTTATACTGGACAGAATTTTAAAGTATTAAAAGTTTAATATGTATGTCTAGTAATCTGTTTTCATGTATAGCTACTGTTTATACAAGTACGTAACTAAGTTTAAAAATTAAATCAATCTCATTAATTTTCAACACATGATTGGTATAATCTTACTGAAAAAAAAATACCCTCAAAGAATTTGTGTTTAATTTTCTTAAGTATAAGTAAATATAAATATGTTTCTAAATAAAGCTTATCTATAAAATAAAATGAGCTACTTCCTGAAGTTCTAAAACATTTGATATGTGGTGTTGGGTGGTACCTACTTTTTATTTCCTTACTTTGAATTTTTTTGAACCTTTGCTGAGCATGTCAAATTTGTTTTGAAGTGCAGTTTGATTTTGAAGTCATTTAAAGTTGACTGGCAAATAAGTATATAGGAGTTATACTTCTAAGGATTATATTGGGTTTTATTTTTCACATACAATTTCATCAGTTACGTGCCTCTTTTCTCTTAATGTTAACATTCAGCTCTGTTTTCATTTAGACTTCTATATAGTGCTTAGAATGACTGCAAACAATTTAGTAAAAGCAGTGTTTCATTTTTCAAATACATGTCAGACCATTTACAATTTCTTGTTTGTCTCCTTTGAAACTTAATGCAGAGTCATGGGAAACATGGTTGGCTTTTTTGGGGGTGTGGATTTTTTTTTTTTTTTTAATTATTTTGTATAGGTATATAGATGATAAATAGGTATTCTGTTTTATATAGGTATATCCTATACAGGAATTCTGTTCTATATAGGTATAATCTATAGATAGATACATATATATTTATATAGGATAATATATAGGTATAACATATAACTGATGTGCCCATTATTTTCAGTTTTTTGATATTACTCTGGATAGCTCTTTGTACAATCTATTATTAACTTTTCCTCACTTGCTATCTAAAGTTATACAGCACAGGTGGAAAATGTCTCTGGATATTAACCTCTGAGTGTTTTTCTATTTAGAAATGGCTATGTTAAAATATTATTCCTATTCAAAACAGTAAATACTTTACTGGGGCATTTGTGTAAAATGAATGACCCCCAGTGGTCATGTTGTAGATTACCTGCTGTGTTTTCCCACTTTTCCTCCTAGCAGAGGTAGAAATTGCGTTATTTCAGATGGGGAACCTTTGATAAATTATTTTCATACTAAGAAATTACTTTCAATATGAAATTGTAACAGGTCTGTCCTGAAACATGTATTTTAACAGCTAAGGAGACTGCTACATAAAGAAGATAATGAGAGGACAATAAGTATACCTGGAAATTGTTCAGATAAGATTCATGTGTGCAAAACCAAGATGTGCCCTCAGTTGCATTCAGGCATTTCAGAAATAAATATGTTTCTTCATGCCTTAAACCAAAAAATAACTAAAGATCCTTTTAAACCTAAATGAAATGGCAGCAGGAGGACCCTATAGTAATAGGCAAATAATTTTGATGTCTGCCCAGCATAATGCAGTGTTAATGTTTTTAATTATAAAGTATTATTCCCTTAATTAGCTATCTGTATTAATCATAGACACAGAACCAAGCATTTTCTCTGTAAACACTCCCTCAATTATACAAAAGGAATATTTTATGGTTCTGATTTTATTCAGATCAATAGGGATAGAAGATTACTGGGACCTTAGAGGCTCAGATGCTATATACTGCATAAACAGATTTTTGCTCTGTAGGTATTTTCCCCCTACAACAAGTTCATTTAATGGGTCCTTAATATCCATATATATATTATGTTACCTAAAGTATTGCTTTATAGAAATACAAAATGTATATTAATGTTTCTATTCTTTTTTTTTAAAAAAAAAACAAAAACAAAAACTAAGCTTTTCAGCATGTAATACATAGAGTTTTCTCTAGTTCTCCAGTTTGTTTTCTGTAGTATGTGTGTTTACACATACATGTGTATATGTTTTAAGATCTTACCTATTCTATAGGTAACTACTGAACACAAGTAAAGCGAAGAAGATTCACAGTCACTCAGCTCTATATCAGATTCAGGCCTTACTCAAAAAGAAAAGGAACTATAAAACTCTTTAGGATGATAACTTTCCCTCCTTTTCCAGATATTAATGAGCCCCATTTGTACTAAATTTCAGTTAACATTAGTGATGGAAGTAGCAGTAAGAAAGCATTGCAGGTTATAAATATAATTTTAAGCAACACATCAGATGCTTTAGCAAACCCAGGCTCAGTTTCTGATAAAAATGGAAGTGTCATTCATTGCTGCATTTTGCACACTGTCCTTAGGCTGCTTACTCCCACTCATGCCAGCTGCCAGATCTTTTCCAACCCCCACTCAGTATCTGATGTAGGGTTTTTTTTTATATCAAATCCTGATAGAATGGAATATACTCTATGTGGACCTTAATCTGATTCAAAGGGAGATCACATCAAATTGTGGAGTCTGAAATAGATTCTGTACAACATGAGGAAAGAATCATGATGTGATCATGATGTAACTCACAAGGGATTGTCTAACATAAACACAGAGTCAGTTCAAAGGAACTAATGTAGAAGCACATTAAAGGGAGAAATAAATTCTTTAAATCCATGTGTCTGAAAAGGCATTACAAAGAGAGGTGAAGGTTTGACAGAAAGATTTTATAGATGCAACAGAAACAAGATAAGCCCTAACACATTCTGTATGAGACATAAAAAGCTATGAGAGGCCAACAGAAACAGAGAGGAAAGGGAGAAATTCAGGCCACTACATTCACATAGATATATATACTGACAATTTAACCAGAAAGAGAAGAAAAGATGCTTCAAAAGGGGATGCATATATATATAATATTAATCCCATGGTTTAAGAAGAGTAAATGGTTACTTAGTGTTGATTGTATATTGGCTATTTATTTATGTATTCCCAGTAGTGTGAGATGGGGGTCCTTTTACCTCTTTGCAGTAACCCAGAGAAGAATAGCAACCCCTCCCCACTAGCTCTCAGTTTTTCCACTAGGCATGTGAATTTTATATATAAACAAAGAGGGTAACCTGCAACTTGCAGCTCATTATGATGACTGAGGAGGAAGTCAGTGGTATTTGGCACACTGATATATAATTGTGAATTCATTAGAATATAAAAGTGAGCTCATTAGATACATTTCTGTAAGCTTTTTCCTGAAGAGTATTTTCTGTGGTACAATTATAGTATTCATTACAGTTATTGCAATTCTCCAGACAATCCTTTGACTTATTTCTAGGAGACACTGTTGATGTTACAGTCATGCTGTACCTGTTCTACACATTAAAGTGTTAGAGGACTTGGCTCAATCTAACAACCAAATGTTTTTCATAAACTCTATGAACAGAGAAAAGAGCTTTTCAGGGAATTACAGCTATGATTTACCTCAGCAGGGGTTTAGAAATACTTTTAAAGTATTTTCTTAAAGTTACAGAGATCTAAAGTATTTTCTTAAGTTACATAGATGTGTAAGTTATAAATATATAACTTTATAAAAACTTATAAATCATGTTAACCAGCATTTTTAGTTTTTCCCTAGTCAGTTGACCTCACTATAAGGCAAACATGCATACTGCTTATTTTCCTAACACAAGTGACTTTAAAGAGAGCTAAAAATAATCATTTTAAGATGTAAACGTTTTTGTATTACTCTCTTCAGCATTATCCTTCTCTTTAGTAGTCTGAATGCTGAATGTATAGGAAACCCACACAAAACTGATGTACGTTACTAGTGGCATCAGAAGACAAGAAAAAATAATCTATCCAGACCTACAATTTTTATATAAGCCTTGATAAGTGAGCTATGGGAATTTTCTTTCACTACCTGAAGTTGGTATCATGCCCTTTGGGGCTATTTAGTCAGCCACAGTGTGCTGCTGCTATAAAAATGCTAAATAAATATTCATAAAAGTGTAATAATAATTCACTTGTCATCTTCATGGATCTCAATACATTTGCTTGATGGCTTTTGAGTATCCAGATGCTGAAGTGTGGTTATGGCTCATCTTTAGTGATTGGAGTGCTCTAACAAAACTGATAGAACGTGACATCAGGCATAATAGAGTCAGTGGCAACACAAAGCAAAGAGGATGTTCTAGGAAGGAGCATTAACATCAAAAGGAGGGGAGAAAGTGTGATCTGGAGTTTTTGTAGAGCTATGAGTGTTCAGACCCTAAGGATCTCTAGGTATTTTACAGGAACATTTTGTTCCATGGTTACAAAGGATTATGATTTTTTTTTTTTTTTAACCAGGTGATACATAATGTGATTCAAAACCTCCTAAATGCAGAGATTCCTTTCCTTATTGGGAAGCCTGACCTGTATAATACAGCCCAGTCTCTGTAAGGCTGGTTACAATAACTGGCTTTGCTGAATTAATTAATTGATTTTTTTTTTCCCCCCACAATATCTTTACGCAAAATTTGCGGAAGTGTTTGATAAACAGCTTCCCCACTTGATAGTCTGCATTAATTATAAGGTTAGACCTTTTAAAACATCGTATGGAAAAGAATTAACTTAGAGTTTGTGAAGGGAATGGAGACTTGTTAAAAAAGTATTACATGAGATTTAATAATACTTAACATTTTATCTCCTTTGAGGCTTTACATCAAAAAACAATTAAAGTTTGTGTATTCCTTTTTCTTAAGCTGTTAGACTGTTACAAGACTTTGAAGGTTTTTGCCAATTCAGATTATTCAGTTGTGCTTTCACATTTCAATACACCTGACCTGTTTCTTACTTAAAGAAGATCCTCTTTTTCCTTCTGTTTCTCTTTCTAATGTGGTAGTCCTTGTCACCCTAAAAAACCCCACCATACTAAGTAATACATAATGCTCACTTTCCTGAAGGATACACTATCAGGATGTGGGTGAGGAAAAAGGACCTTGACAGAAATGCAGTAGTTTTATTATATATCTTTCACCTTTCATTTTTTTTCAAAGGCTACATATTTTTTAATAGAAAAAAAAGGAATAAAAAATGAAAAAGAGAGTGGAGGAATCAGAGTGTGTTATAGGAGAACGAGGATGCAGTGGCCAAGGTGTGATATCAAATGGCCCCAAATGTCCAGCAACTACCACTGTTTTCCAGGACAGAGTTCCTATTCTGAAATGCTTCTCCCAGACCACTTCCCTAATCTTATGCTCTGATATTTCTTTTGGTATTCCCAGCATTTTCTACCATTCCCAACCACTTCATGCCTGAAGGGAAGGTATTGTCTTCTCCCAGTCAATTTTAGTATAAAGCTGTCTGCAGCTTTACAAAGAAATTGAGAAATTTTGAAAGATACCTAACTGGTGACTAGAATATATACAAGCATTAGTAATGAAATTAGTTCTGTTAAGCTCATTTTAATATTGAAGAATATCTACCATTTCAGAGTATCAAAACCTGCTTATAGATAAAAGCTTTGATGTAGTCATTTCCAGAAAGAATGGGAACCTTAAGTGGACTCTGGTACATGTGAGAGATTTTTTTTATGATTCCTGCTTTAAAATAATTCAGTAAAAACATGTAATCTCTTTGACAGTATACAATTTAAGTGATGGTGTGTTTAGTGAGAACAGAAGCTAAATTCTTCACAGCTCAGAAGACCTCAAAGTTCATGGCAGTACTTTTTAACTCTCTCTTACTAGTATAAGCAGCATAACAATAGAGTTGGGAGTCAAATCTAATGTAATTAGGTGCTTTTCACAATTTTTATAGCTGTCAGCATAGAGAATTAAGTATCTATCTTTAATAAGAGATACATACTGAGAACATGGTACTACAGATCTGTTTGCTGGCTAAAGTATTATGTGAGTTTTTTAATTTTTAATGTTATTTTGTAGGCTGCATATTTTCAAGTGTTCTACTTGCAACATTTTTCTTGTTCTTTTTAAGATGGTAGCTGACAGACTGAGCTTAATATTCCCTTTTTCAAAAGTATTAGAATAGTATTAATTTTTATGGATGCAGGAAATAAGAATTCACATACACATGTGCAGATAACTTCCATTTTTATAGGACTGTGTCTAATTTTTTAAATTTTTTCTATTCAATCTTTGAAAGGGAGGTTGAATTATATCTATGTGTTTATCCAGTTATTGTGTAATAATTTTAGTTATTGAAAATACTTGTGTTTCTCTGCCATTTATGAAAAGTGCCAGAATGAATATAGCAGAAGTACATTATGCATTCCAGTTCACAGAGACAGATTTACTAACCAGATCTCTAGTGTAAGAAAGAAGTACCATAATGACCTAGCCAGTCATTTATTTTATTTACAACACTGTCAAAGGATTGCTGAATTTGCTGGGTATCTTTTCTTTAGAAACACTGGTATTTCTTGATTAGCTTCAAAGAGATCATCAGGTGTCCTCCAATTGTTAGTATTTGGCCAAATGCTAATCTCCTATTTGTTCAGTGAAGTGTATGTTCTTTTCATTATTTTTAGTTCACAGTGGTCCTCCATATGTGTATTATGTGTGTGTATATATATATATATATATATATATATATATATATATATGATGTCAATGTGTAATAATTCTTTTCAGCAAAGAATACATTTTATCTCTTGAAGTACCTTACAGGTTAAGTTAACAGTAGAGTTCTGCAATCTCATCCAGTGTGTAAAAAGAAAAACAAAACAACAAACCCAAATCAATATTTTCATAGACTTTGTTCTTGTTTCACTGCTTTAAGCAACACTGGTGGAAACAGGAGTCCCTTAACCTGCAAATTAATAAATCATTGTTAACGTGGTAATTTTTTCTTTAAGTCCTCTTATTTGAGTGTAGCACAGTGTCATTCCTTGTGGAAAGTGTGTATTATTTAAAATAAAATCAACATCTGTTGTTAAATAATTCATAATATTTATCAGTCATTTCAAGATTGAAAATTTACCTGTGTAAGTATCTGTCAAAAGGTTACCATTGTAAACTAAGCACCGTTCTTCAGCTTTTCAAAACTGTTAGCCTTTGACAGATTATATCACATAATTAACTGTGTACCACACTGTAGAGCTTATTCGTGAACTATTCTTTTTGGCTGACAGACCCTAAAAATTAAATCTTTTCATTGTATGGAGAGTGGAATAATTTTTAACTAGGGCAGTAGTGAATAATTCTGCTCTGGTGGGAATATTTTTCTTTTATGTGAATAGAATGTTTTCAGACAACTGCTACTTTCTGAAAAGAAAAAAATAGGAGAGCTATTAAGTTACTTGAATGCAGCTGAGCAAATAGCTGTGTACATTTCAAAACGATACCAGCTAAGGCCTCTTAAATTTTTAGATGTGTTAAATGAATTAGCTTAATAACTGAAGTTATCTTAGACTGAGATCACTTATGTTGTATTGTTGATCATTTGAGGTCTGGCATATATGTAAATTTACTACCAAGTATATTCAGAAAATTATTAAATAGACTGGAATTTATTGGTTCCATTTATAAAAGGATTAGATGAACACATTTGTTTAAATGAAACAAAATTTCCATGCATCTGATAGATATAGGGATAATGCACACAGATGTTTCTGATCTGCAAACACCCAATATCTCTTGAAGTTCAATGTCTGTGGTCTGGAAATCACACTAGTACATTTTCTTATGTGTGCATGTGCTATGTTGAGCATATGGTGGATTTCAGTTTACTATGAGCTTTGATGGTTTCACATTAATGCTACAGTTAAACTGCCAGAGTCTAGCCAGGGAAGTAATAGGTCACCATCTCCAGCTGCCATTGTGATATATTCATGGGCAGGTGGGAAAGAACATTCAGTGGTCTGTTTTAGTGGGTTGTTTGGTTGTTGTTTTGCTTTGTTTTGTTTTAGTTTGGCTTGTTTGTTTTGCTTTGTGGTTTCTGTTTGTTCATTTGATTGGTTTCGGGTTTTTTTCCAATCAAACCCCTTTACTAAAGGCAAATTGAATCAGTTAACTTTAAAAGTGAACACTGAAGGAAACTTCTGAACCTGCCTGCATAAATACATGCTATATATCTTTGGAGGGAAATCTGTCAACTGTAGAACACATGTGTTGGCTCTTCTTGATGCATTACGCAAGATGACATCTGTTGACACTGAAAGTATTGTTAACAGCAAAAATCAGAAAGACATGGCATGTGAAAGAAGTTGTGGCTGCCAGCAATTCCGATTGTATTACATGGCAGCCTTGGAAGTCTCTATTAGACTCTGTAGGGTGTCAAAATGTAGCTAACTTGACAAGGCTGGCTGAGAAGTTTGTGGGTAGAGAGCCGAAGAGTTTTTGACTGATGAATTAATGGCAGTTATTTTACAATGAGAACTTCAAAGTTATGGACTTACAGAAAATCTGTTTGCCATTAATGGTGATACGTGTCTTTTGTTCTTGGGGAACCTTTCAGGCTTCCATTAGTTCACTGGCTAGGACCAAGAACATTGTTATCAAGAGAACTGAGTTATTCCACAACTTCAGTAAGCTGTCACTGTGATGGTATATCACCCTCTAAGCATCCGGGCAATCCTAATATGTAAAACACTGACAGAGAAGGAAAGATTCCCCAACCATCAGCTAATTTCTTTGTAGTTGATTTCTATTACCACATGTTGATAATGATGTGTTTGATCTTAAAAGGAGTATGATACTGAAAATTGGAATTTGAAGGCCAGACTACTTGGAGGGCTAAAAACTGTAGGTATTTCAAGAAATGCACCCAAGGAGTTGGTTTCTGTAGGTTAAATTTCAGTGCTTGCTATTTAGAGGTTAAACTTTGATAAGATTCTATAAAGACTCACCAATCAGGATATTAGGAAATAAAAAAAAAAAAAATAAACTAGATATCTGTCTTTATGCACCTATGTTAATATTGCACCTATGATAATATTGCTATTAGTGTTTAATTTTCTTAAGTTTAAGTCTAGTATTTAAATCTGTAGAGACAGTATTGCTATAAAATACCAGTCTTTTCTGTGCAGCAAACTGTGGACCCTATGATCTTCTGTCAGTTATTTCCAAAGAAAACTGTGACATAATTTCTGCAGCCTAGTTGTCAATCCAGGACTTTTGTAAACTAAATTCAGAATATTTTCTTCCTGCATATATTCATGTTGCTTTTCTGTGTTATCAAAGCACTTTTCCTTGACTTTTCTTTCTTTCATAGTATTGTCTTTTAATATTAGAATAACATTTGATAATGTTTGTACAAATGCATTCTGCAAAAATGCACTTCACATCTAAATCACAGGAGAATTACATTGCTATAATTTTGGGCTTCCTCTGAAACACATCAATCTTTATATTTCAAGGTGGATCAGGAAAAAGCAGTCACTCTTTTCTATTAATTTTGATGTGTAAACTACAACTCTTATGTTTGCCTTCAGAATGCATAAGATATTATAGGAAAGGCGTTTTCTTCATTATACACATTTTTGTAATTATTTTTTTTCTTTCATGGAAAAACAACATTAGGTAATAATTACAAAATAAAATAATGCAGATAAATACTCATTTTAACTTTGTTCCATCTCATTTATCTCCTTAGCATAACAGTCATAAGACTGCATTTTTTTTTTTTGGCCGTATTTTTCACTGCTTAAATCCCTGTAAATTAATTTTTAGTTCAGAGGGCAATTTTGAGATCACTTACTGGAGAAGGCAGATTAAGAAATCGTTTTCACAAATAATACTTGGCTGCTTTTACTTAAAAGTAAAACCAGCAATTTATAATCTTGCAGCTTCTGGCCAAATTCCTATATATAAGCCTGATATAGTATTTCTATCCAAAAATTCCTCTGCATCTTAGCCATTAAAATTTTCCATAAGGTTAAATATTCATTTGCTAGGTTTTGGCCTAGCAGAAATTTTATTCTGGTATCAACAGGCTTTAATGGCCTTGACAAGCTGCCCAGGGACTTCCCCTGCACATAGCTCAAGGCCACTTAAACTCAGTGCTGACCAGGCTGTAAAAGTGCTGCCTAGCCCAATTTCCACCTTTGGCTGGGATTTCCTTGGTCCATCCAGACCTCCTACTTGCCTTGCCCATCTCCTGAGGATCAGGACTGGGACCCATTTCTGGCAGCACCTTTCTGCACTGGAATGGACCAGTGACACTGCAGAAAAGCCTCTGCTGTGGATGAGGGTCCTCCCAAGGAGTAGCCACCTTCACTCATCCCCAATTGTCAGTGCAGAATGGGACTCCTGGGATGCCCAGGCAAGGTGCCCCACAAAGCTGTCCTAGGCTGTGAAGGCTTACTGGTGCCCTCAGACCAGTATGCAGGTAAGCCATTCATCTAATTTTGTGAGACATGATGGTGACACGAACATGTTTTGAATGTTCAAGCACTTTTCAATAATAAATAAAATTAAATAAAAGAAAAATTAAGTTCCCAGCCAATGCCAGAAAATAACCAGGGAGCTTGGCAATGATTCCAGTCATCTTAGCTGAGAAAGGAAACAGAAAAAAAACCACCAAACCCACCCTTCTGTTTCAAAATCTGGTGATCAGTTTAAAACTGAACATGTGAAGAGGCAGCAGAGTGCTTTCCCTGAAATTTTCTAGAGAGTCTGTGGAGACTTGATTGCTTAAATCAGATAAAATGCATTTTAGGAATATCCACAAGTCAAGGAGATCTCAAACTTAAAAATTAATTGCTTTCTTTGAAAGGGAATGATTTAAAGCCATTTCCCCTTGTCCTATCACTACATGCCATAGTAAAATATTCCTCTCCAGCTTTCTTGTGGGCCCCCCTTTAGATGTTGGAAGACTGTTACAAGTCTCCAGTAAGCCTTTTTTAATTCAGGCTAAGCAAACCCAACTCTCTTAGCCTGACTTCACAGGAGAGGTGCTTCAGTCCTTTGATCATAATCGTGGCATTCCTCTGGACTCACTCCAACAGGTCCATGTCTCTCTTATGTTTGGGGCCCCAGAGCTGAATGCAGTACTGCAGGAAAGGTCTCACCAGAGCAGAGGAGAATGACCTCCCCCGACCTGCTGGTCTGATGCAGTCTAGATGGAGTTGGCTTTCTGTGCTGCAAGCATGCGTTGCTGGATAATATTGAGCTTTTCATCAACCAGGTACCTCAAATCTTTCTCCTCAGGGATGCTCTCAATCTCTTCTCTGCCCAGCTGATCCCACAGATACTTGGGCTCGGGATTGCCCCAACCCAGGTTCAGGACCTTGCACTCAGCCTTATTGAACTTCATGAGGTCTGCGCTTGCCCTCTGCTCAAGCCTGTCAAGGCCCATTTAGATTTCATGCCTTCCTTCCAGTGTGTCAGCCACACCACACAGTTTGTTGTTGGCAAACTTGCTGACGATACACTCAATACACTGTCCGTGTCACTGACAAAGATGTTCAAAATACAGTAATTCAGACTTCAGCAACATGTAGTGCAGTAGCATTAATTGTACAAATAAGCTTTGGTCAGCTACAGTTTGCTTCAGCACTATTTATATTGGAAAAGCTGAGATTGTGATTTCAGGAAATTTGGGGCTTGTATGCCAAAACACACCCAATGTTTTCTAGGTCGTCCAGGGGGATACTGATAGTTTTCCTGCTGTGCTGTATTTATGTTGCTGTGATCACTGTGTCTGCAAGATCAAGGTTGTAACACATTGATTGTTAAGTAAATGCAAGGTAAAGTACACAATATGATATGAGCATAGGGTAAGATGAAATGATGGCTCGAAGCTCACGAGCGAAGATTTGCGAAGGGCTTTACCCATGCTTACTGCAAGCATGATGGACAAGGGCATGTGGTACAGGCAAATCTGGTTGGAAAAAAAGGCTGCTTAGGCAATCAGGAAGTTTCCAACCAGGAATGTCAACTCCTGGGGCAATCTTGAGCGACCCATGCCCTGATCCACCCGCATACAAGGTTGGATCTGCAGCTTCCCATGCACCTTGTCAACTATCATGCCGACCCTCGCCTGTCCATACAGACAAGTGACAGTGAGCCCTTCCAGCCTACACAGTGGATTTTTTAGGTGAGGGCAGCGTGCGCAGAACTGCCCTCCCCCCTTTTTGCTCCTATCTTCAAACCCGGGCACATGGAGCTTGTTTAGCCTTGTAAGGTCTTCCATCTAAGAGAGGGACACACTTACAAAACATACGACCTGAGGACTTTGCTGCCACTGTCCTAGCTAGCTAGGCCATGGCAGTTAGACCTCAGGTAAGATGAATAGAAAATGAAGAAAAAACCAAAACAACAACCTAGACCAAAACCCAAACCTATAAAACCAATTTTCTAGCTGGAGGGAAGAGGCACAGGCAGAATGATTTGAGGAGAAAAAACTATATTAAATTGCTTTTTAATCATATGTCTTACATGCAGAATCAATGTTCTGTCTTAAGGTTTCATAGCCTCAGTTTGCATTTTGGTTTTTATTTAGTACTAGGCATATTCAAGTGTGCTATGCCTGGTGATTTAACCTGTCCCATAGCAAAACTACAGTTTTGGTTGAATACGGTAGCTCAGATAATTTTTCATGGTTCAAGTTTTGATTATGTGTGTGTAAGAATTGGTTTTGAATGATAAATATAGGAAATGTAATCTTTTGTATGATGATACCAATACAGTAGCAGTACTGCAAGCTACTTTTTCCTAGTGGTATTTGGAAAAACAATCTCTGGTAGAAAAGACAGTAAATTTTCACTGTCCTTGCAGCATGTTGATCATTCCTGTGACAGTTGATGTGATTACAAAATTTACTTAATGGATTTTAAGATTATTGTTAGTGGTAAGCCTGAGGCCTATGCATCTTAATCTTTAGAACCTCTCTAAAGATGCTCTGTACTTGTGCTACATAAAAAAACCCCAAAAAACAAAAAACAAAGGGAGAGAAAATAATCTCTTCCAAACCCAGAAGTAGTGTCAAAACATATATGGGTGTACAGGACAGACAGAGAAGCAGAAAGGGGGAAGAAGATAATTGAAAGAAATGTAATGTGCCTCTTTACCACTTCTTCAAATGATGTGATTATGTAACCCGTGCAAAATAAATTGCAATCATTAAGCTTATTCATTTTGGGCAATATGCCACAACTTTTTGGATTGAGAGCTCTGGCTTAACATGTAATGATTATTGTCTTACTTGCCAGACTCTCAAAATATTTGGTACTCCCATGACTTTCTGTCACTTTTTGGCAGCAGCTCACAATCTCTTGAACAGCTGCTGTTAGCCCAGGAATTTCTGGCTGATTTTCTTGTGAGATCACAGTTGAAGCTCCAGCTGGTAATTTTGGGTTGCAGTCCTCACCTGTCACCAACATAAGTGTCTGTTCTCATATTTTATATTTCCTAATAGCAACTCACTAACTTACTCTGTTTCCTCTTAATTTTATTTTTCTTTTTTTCCTACTCGAAATGGAAAAAAACAATTAGGGTTATCATAGCAAAGGCAAAAGGGACCATAGGGACCATCAGACAGTGGAGTGACGTCCCTAGTGTTCTTCCCCCAAAATTGAGCAAGTCTTTTCACCTACTTTTTCCAACAGTAGATTTGGGAAGGACAGATGAACAGGTTAGAAGAAGATAGCATGCTTGATTTGTAATGGCAAAAGTCGGGGTGTCAGTGTTGGAAACAGAATTTTGAAAACCAACTAAGGAGGCCTTTGACTTTTTTTTAAGGTACCCTTTGGTGATGCTTTTGCTCTGCTCTTGCTTTTCCTTTAATTAGCAAAACTGATGTTCATGCCCAACTGAAAATCATCATAAAGTTAATAGCAATATATTAATTACTTTAGATGATAATTGAAACTAATTCCTTGGTATTCACAGGAATAGTTTGGATTTGGAAAAAAAGAAAAAAAGCAGACTAGTGTCTCTTGTTAAGCCATTGGGACCTCAGAATCTTCTAACGCAGGCTGTAACCTTTAGCTTCCTGAATATTTATTTCTTGTCTTTAGTACTTGCTTAAGCAGTTAGTTTGCAAGTAGAGGTCATAGGCAATTTGACTATGAAAAAATTGTGGGACATCTGTGGCAATAGGAGTGATAGCTTCAAAAAGAACCCCTTTTGGCAACAAATGAAAAATAAGCATACTGTTCTGCAAGCTGGCAGAAGAATGATTTTCTCTGCCAATGGAACACTGCCATGGCTGTTTAGTACCAGTTAAAACAATAATCTTCCAATATTTTGGGAAGGGGAGGCATCATGTTGTGGGATGGAAAGAGGAACAAATTTGGCAGCAGACTGGTCAACAGGTTCTTTCACCACATAGACATGTTCCCTCACAAAACTTGCAATTGGTGCTAAAAATACATTTAACCACATTTGTAGTAAATGTAAAGAAAATGGTACTGTTAACTTGGCTGAGCTGCTGCTAATTCTTAAATGTTAGACCAACCCTGTAACTACTATGGAGCCTGTTAGGGGTGAAAGAAGATTGGTTTAACTATAAAAATATTGTTTGTAGTGCTTATATTGAATGTTATACTTCTGTATCATAGTCACACAGAGCACTGGACATGTTTATTCCCTCCTACTTCCAGTTTATGAAGATGAGTTTCAAAAGAACTTTTTAAAAATCATTAAATCTGTATATCTATAGAGCTAAGAGTGTGGCAGCTGGACTTAATATATTAACAACGGTGATTTCAGTGTGTCTTTCTTGTACTTTCACTTGAAAAATTCTCTCAAACTGTAAGGAAGGCTGGGAAATAATTAAAACCATTATCTTTTTCCTTTGAGACTTTAAATAATTGACTGTTTTTCTTCATTGATATAAAGAGTTGTATAGGTTTATTTTTTCTACTTCCACTCACACGAGTTTCTTCATATATCTTTCTTGTTCAGAAGGTGGCACCCACCTCCTCTCTCATCTTTCCCTACCCAATCTCCCATGGCCTCACCTGCACAATTTAGCAAACAGTGTTAGTTGGATTGAAATGATGGGGTGAATTCCTGCTGCTGTCATGGAAGTCAGGCAAAATTCCCTTTTAAGTATTTTATAAAGTTTGCTGAAGACCAGTAATGTCTACCCTTCTAAATATTGTCTTTCTCAAATATATGTTGAAAAATCAGGGGAAAATTCACAAAGCACAGCAGTCTGGACCAATTGCTACAAATTTTTCTCATTGACAGGTGTAAGCTGCATTAAAAGAATTGTTGAGATGATTTTCTTATTTTTTTTGTCCTTAGTCATTATAATTAATACAGCTGTCAAGCACAAAAAGTTTTTGCATTGTAGACAAAAGTTTGTGCTTGTCAACTACGCAATCTGTCAGTAAATGGAAAACAAGGTGTTGGGATGGGATGATGACACATAGTGGTACAAGAATGAACATGATAATGACAGCCTTCTGGAATTTTTGCACCAAAGCTCAATAATGAATGGATGACTTTGATTAATACTCCACAAATAAGATTTCTGACTGTTTGCAACATAGATAAAATATACATAATTAAAACTTGAGTTTATGGTTTATGTAAGTGACTAAGTGAAAAGTAAATCAGAATTCCTTGTATTGATTAGGAGTGTCACTAACAGTTTTACCGGGTTTGGAGAGATGAAAATGAACCTGCCTGTGTAGATTAATCAGTGGAATAACCTCTCAGGCAGGAGATAAATGAAAATAAATTACTTGCCTGCAGAAGAATAAAATCTGTTGAGACTAGCCTAATATCAGAAGTGTCTCACTCAAAGGCTATTAAATGATGAATATCTGGATATTTCCCTTTTTATTTTTTTGTGTGTGTGTGTGCAAACAGAAAACAAACAAACAAAAATAACACCAAAGTTGAATGCCTCCAGAACACAAAGACGACAGGAAGAAAAGAACAGAAAAATAAGTCTAAAATTTTAGCAAACAGGCAGAGAGCTACAGGTTAGTGGTAAAGAAATACCACAAAACAGGGAGGTGGGGGGTGGGGTGGGGAGGAGGACACAGTATATTTGGCAGGTGGACAACATTTATTTAAAGACATATTTTTCATCTGTTGAGTTTATATCTTAAAATTGGCAGACATTACACTGAAGATTGCTTTTTCTCACATTTTTCAAAAGCAGTCTTTGGATTTATATTCTTCTTGGCATCCAGAGAGGGTAGCAAGGAGGCAATACAGTATGAAGAAAAGTCTGTGAAGTACATATAAATGCAGGTATAGTACTTAAAAAAGCCTTTCCCAAAGGTACAGTTACTTGCATAGAAACAAAATTATGCAAGGAAACATTTCCATGCAGCAAAACGTGGTAACCCACAGTGAAAATAGATGTTAGCATGACAGTAACCCTACTAAGCAAATTAATATTCTGAGCATTAACTTCACAGCAGGTGGCTAGTAAAATTCCATGCAGGTGCTTAACTATTTATATAAATCTTTATTTTGATCCTAATGAATTCTTGAAAAAAGTATTTTAGTAGAGGAGGAGAAGAGTCCAATGGTGGTTTGTTAAAATAAATAATATAAGCTTTAATTTTTTTCAAACTACTGATTTGGGTGAAGAACTGAAGCTCATAATGAAATGAAAAACAGCAGATGGGAACCTGGAGTTTGGAAATACTAATTGCTGGCACCACCATCATGATGCATTGATCAGGAGATCACAAGATGAGTTTTGAAAACTTGAATTCTTCCTAGCTTAAGCAGAACTATTAATAGACTGCCCCTTTTGACACCTCCCTGTTTTCTAAATGGTTGTTGCTCTGCTGAGAGGGACAAGGGAAGTATTGCCCTTGCAGTATCATGCTGTCACTGTGGCAAGCATGGCACTGACTCTCTGTGTAGGTTCTTGTCTGACAAAATGGGGAAAGGAATCGAGCTCTCTTGCATTTAGAGAGCTGTGCAGCCAAGCTACACGCTAGATTCCTCGAAAGCATTGTTTAGAGAGGGACGGAGTCTGTGGTACTGTTATTATTTATACCTCTTCTGACTTTAGATAGCTTGGCTACTCCCCAGCAATTTGGTTGAGTGATGGACAGCTTTCTGATTAAGTGAACACAGAACTAGTTTTTCTCACTGTCTACACTACCATCTCAGTACAAATAGCAGTCTTAACGAAGTTCATATGCAGCTTGGTCTTAATTCCTAGTGAATACAAGGAAGCTGGTACTCTAGCTGGGAATTTGTCAAGCTGCTGGCTGAAACACGTGTGTGTGAAAGGAAGGAAGGAAATAGTGATGGAGATGTGGCAATGAAAGTGTGTAAGATTCGGGGGTGTCCATAGTGCCTTTGTTAAGAAAAACTTACCTTTCTAAAGTGCCTTGTTAACTTTCTTGGAAATGAGGGTCATGTTAAATTGAAGAGTCATCTAAGGTGGAAGTCTGCTTTATGTTTGGACCAGTATAGGACTTGATGTGACTACCAACCAGCCTTATCTATTTATAACTTACATAGCAAAAATCATATAAAACAATTTAAGCTTCGTCAGAAATGTTTAAACCATCTGGAAAAATGGTTGAAGCAAATATCCTTATGCTATCTTCAAAGTCAAATAAAAATAAAAAAAGGACATCTAGATGTTCAGCTATTACAAGATTTAATATTGGTTTTAACTGTCTCTAGGATTTTATTAACTTTAACAAGCATATCTGTAAGGGCCTTAAAGCTATCAGGACTTTTTGTACAGCCTACTTTTTCTTCCAACTTCCTGCCATTCATTTCCCCTCCAAGGACTAGCCTAGAATGAAATAAATCTAATAGTGATTTGCAATACATGAATGACTGACAAAATTTTGTCCCTTAGCTCTATAAAGAAGGAATTCAAAGTGAAGAGAGACAACTTAGAAACAACCTATTCTGCAGCTGATGTTGTTGTGATTATAACAAATCGAGGTGGTGAAGGGAGAATTATCCTATAAGGAGAGCTTTCTATCTTCTCAGAAAAGTGACCAAAGAGTTTTTCATTATAAAATATATAAAAGTAAAGAATTTTCTTTTTACTCATATTTTTCAGAGGTTTTTAATATTATCAAATGAATGCAGACTATCTCCTGATGCACTCTATAAATTTCTGTTTCTTTGCATCATTTAGATCACTCAGAGAAAGTAAAAAAACAAATGTGGACGATGGAGTTTACATATTATTTTTCTATGCCAGTGTCTTTTTCAGAAATGATACATGACAAATTGTTATTAGATTTTATTGTGGATATTAAGTTTCTGAAAGAATTGACAAGGTAAATGTTAGCAAATATTAAACCCAGTCAGTCTTCCTTTATTAAAAGCTTACAATTGGTGGCAACAATAAGGATTTTAGCTCTGTTAGGAAGCTTCCTTCCAGTGGAAGGAAGAAAGGCTTTATTACTGCTTTCAAAGTTCAAAAAGTAAAATGTCAGACACAAATTTCTCACTGCAAGATAAGAGATTAAATGCCTTCTCATATTTTTAAGTCTTAATATCATACAGGTATCATTTCCCTGTAACCTTAGATTTAATTCTTAATGTAAACACTACAGTCAGTCTTACGGAATCAAAGACTAAAATAGAACGAGCTCTATTCTGCTAATGAAGTGCTAGCCATACTCCCACAGAGAACTTTCATGCACATCTATAGAGAAAATGACACCTGCATATAACTAAGTATTATATCCACATTTTCACACATACTTCAGTACAGAGAATAGCTGATCTGAATTCTAGGTAAGAAAATAGGAAAATGTAAGGGTTGATTTTTGGTTTTGGTGGTTTTTTTAGGTTGGTTGGTTTGTTTGTTTGTTTGTTTTTTCACAGAAAAAAATGCTGATATTTGTAGTTAGTTGTGCCATTACTGACATAAAAGGGGAAAATGCAGCACATAGTTTTGGTCTAGTTTCTGTCAGGGAATTGAAGTAGGTAAGCAGTCTAATTATACAAGAGATTTATTGCATGCAGCATTTTATCAAATGTTGAAGCTGTCATGACCTTGAGTATATTTATACTAGATAATTGAATGTCTGCATGGTTTTGGTTTTGGTGGGTTTTTTGCTGTTGTTGTTGTTTTAAGGCTTTCTTCAATTTTTTAGGAAAAGGAAAGCTTCAAGGTGTGAAATCTGCAATGTTTCAAGTTACATAGCTATCTGGAAGATTCTTTAGAAGTCTTGAGAGCACGTGATTTGAAATGTATGTTTAAGGACTGCAATAGTATTTTCTAATAATTATAGCTTCCTGAAGCATATGAGAAGATGAGGTGCACACTGTGTAAAGCATGCTTTTGACATCAGGTTTGACAGCAGTCTGCTACAGAAAAAGTAGCTTCCATCAAGCAACATTTGTATTACAGAGCTTTATAGCTCTAAATACCCAAAGCTCTGTGAGACTCAGTTTATCATCTCAGTTCTGTGGAAACTTATACTGAAGATTGCAGGTACTCTGTAGTGAGTATTCACACAAAAATGAAGGGTGGAGAGCACAGAAAACTTGGTGGCTGGGAAAAAAATCCCTAGAATAGCAGATGTAAAGAGCTTATTCACTTTGGTTTATATAGAATAGGATTGATGTGTGATTTGATTATACTGTAGTAAGTATCTTTGTGGAAGAAAGTAAAAGGCTGTTTAATGTAATAAAAGCTTGATAAGGATCAAGCTGATTCTGGACAAGCTGAAAACAAATATTAGGTGTAAAATGTTAGTGTGAGTGACTGCCCACTGAAATGTCCTGTCAAGAGAAAATGAGGACTTCTAATCTTTGTTTTTCATGTTGGAAATGATTGTTTCTTTTTTTTTTTTTTTTTTTTTTTTTTTTTAAAGTTTATTTTATGAAAGATGACTTTATCAAAACATAAATTATACTTCAGTTAAAATGCCAGTACTTCCTTCAGAAGTAAGCTGGTGAAGTTCAGTGGCTTGTGGTGCATGAGATATCTAGCTAAATTCATTAAGAATTTCCAGTTGAATGCTTACCTTGGGATCCTACTGTCTTTTCTTAATACTCCTATGTAATCAAAAATGACAATCTGTATGTCATGGAAACATCTATGTGAAACTCAGATATCCAAGATCCCTTCCCTTTTCAGGATAGAATATCTAGAGACAAGAACTGTAGAGAAGTAGAGCTTGTGCCTTTTAAAAAAATGTTATTTTTTTATTCTACTAATAAAAATCAGAGGGGAAAAGCCTTACCTGCTTTGCTTATTTGCATATCTAGGGTAACTCATAAATGTAGAGCTAATATAATGTTTTGTTCCTGTTCTGTTTTATCTTCTAAACAATGCTTTTCCTCTAGTCTCTCAAGTGTCTGTTGTATGGCAAGTAGACATCATTCAAGGATAGTGCATATAGGTAGGACTAAACTGGTCATTATTCCAATGTTGCTCAAATTTATTTGAGTATGTATTTTAGATAAAAAAATTACCATTTCCTATCATATGTAGAATTTTTTTTTTTACAAGTCTTCAGATGCATTAACTGTTCATACATTTGTTTTCAGAAGTACTAGTATCTATGTTTATGATCTTAACGTGAAATTTCTACATACAAGTCAATCTACTCATCAATAAAATTAAAACAGACTATCACATCACCTTCTGTGCACTTCCATCTGCCTTCTCATAAAGTAAAAATAAAAACAAAAACAAAAAACCAAACAAAAACAAACAAAACAAAGAAAATTAACTCAACAGATTTTAACTTTGTCAAGTTGATTGAAGAAAATAAGTGAAATCCCTCATAGAAAATCCTGACCATGAAAATTGCTACTCATCTTGATCAGTAACAAGTAATGGTATATTAACATAATACCAAAAAAGTCAGTCCATTAGTACATCATAAAACTTTTGTATATTTTTTTTTTATGGTAAACTGGAAGGTAATGCAGAACTTAGAGCATTAAATACCTCATAGGCTCTTTTATTCTTCAGCTAAATATATTTGCTTTAAGTCTTTCATTTGTTTATCTTAAAACAAAGTTTATATCTGTCCCTGTACGTTCAGAATATGTCATGTAAAATGTATAGATAGAAAAAGATAAGATCCTGAAGACAGAGACACCTCTAAAGTGAAAAAATATACTTTTTTTTAGCAGTGTTTATCTGTTCATCCAAAATTAGTGTAACGCATGTGTATGAAAATCCAAAATATTTTGATTCCTAATTATTGTACAATGTACACTTTAACATAAAATTTTCATGCTGCTTATTATAACTGCTTGTTATTAGTAGGAGAGAAAGGCATAAACAAATGAGATCAAAATCATTATGCCACTCTAGTAACTGGAAAACTCTTCATCCTTTCCAAATGCACAGATTATTTTAGCTGTGCATGTATTTTAAATATCTATCACTCTTCAGTTATGCATTTCCATAGTATTAAATTCTTAGACATTTTTTAACTGGAGTGTTCCTTGGTGCACATACAGCATAGTAATGCTGTCATGAAAACTTTTCTCAGTTTTTCTCAAATTGATCAGAGGAGAGGATTTAAGATATCTTATTTTCTTTTTTATTTTTGACTTTTGTGCTGAGCTGCATTAGTAATACTAATTTTAATACTAATACTCGTTTGGGAAAGGGAAAAAAATATGTGCAAGCCAAAAATATTTCTAGCTAGCATAGTTTTTTAAAGTACATGAAACCGCGAACCTTAATTCTTACGGAAGCACAAAGGTTGTTCCATATCTATTTGTTTATTTACTGGTATGGATCTGAAGTAATGTCACAATCAGCTGGAGAACATGTATCATAGAATGGTTTGGGTTGAAAGGGACCTAGTTCCAAACCTCCTGCCACAGACAGAGACACCTTCTGCTAGACCAGATTGCTCAAACACCTGTCCAACCTGGCCTCAAACATTTCTGGGCTTGGGGCATCTAGAACTTCCCTGGGCAACCTGTTCCAGTGTCTCACCACCCTCAAAGTAAAGAATTTCTTTCTAATGTCTAATCTAAATCTACCCTCATTTTAAAATTATTCCCCTTGTTTTATCACTACACACCACTGTAAAAAAGTCCCTTTTAGCTTTTTTGTATGCTTCTTTTTGATACTGGAACACTGTTTCAACATCTTCAGTAAGCCTTTTCTCGGCTGAACATGCCCAGCTATCTCAGCCTGTCTTCATAGGAGAGCTACTGCAGCCCTCTGATCATCTTTGTGTCCCTTCTCTGGACTCACTTCAACAGGTCCATGTCCCTCTTACATTGCGGGTTCCAGAGCTGAATGCAGTACCGCACATGGACGCTCAAAAGAGGTGGAGTAGAGGAGGAGAATCACCTCCCATGACCTGCTGGTCATGTTCTGTCTGGTGCAGCCCAGCATACGGTTGGTTTTCTGACCTGGAAGCTCACACTGCTGGCTCATGTTGAGCTTCTTGTCAGTCAGAAAAGGAACTTCACCAAACTGCCACCATTTCTTAAATAGGGTAGATAATGGCTTGGCAGCTACATTGGATGCATCTCACCAGGTCCCACAGTCTTGTACACCTTCAGATTCCTTAAATGATCTTGAACCTGATCTTCTACAGTGGGCAGTTAATTTTCCCAGTTAGTACTGTAGTCTTCTGCGACTTGGCAGAAGTGGAATACATCTACTTGTGTTTCAACTTGTGTTTCCCGAGGCCATAATTCACTGTCAGACAGAGTGAGTGTAAAGACATGCCTGTCATTTATAACCTTCAATATGTTACTGCCATTGTGTATGATAAATATAACCCATTTTAAGGCCTCGGGGATACATGCATGCTGCTAGAAGAGGCTGAATGAATTACAGAACATTGGTTCCAGGTAGACTGTGTTCCATTTCAAAAAAGCAGCTAGAAGAGAAGGAAGCCCCTGTGGATTTATAAGGCCAGTATAATTCTATTCAGCTAGTGTCAAGATTTACGACACTGATAGGTTGGTGATTCTGAGTAATGGAGTTTGGAGATGATTTCCCTTAGTATTCAAAATGCTAGTTCTTCTAGCTTTCCAGAGTGTTCTGTAGGATGTGCCAAGGATATACTAAAAAATATAGAGAATTACTAATAGAATCATAAATGAAAGCATTACCATACTATGAACTACATGCAGCTTCATGGATTCTGCTGCTACACAGGTAAAAGGGACTTCTGGTATGGCAGCATTAAGTGAGCATGCAAAAAGCAGCTTTCACGTATTTTTTTACAGGTGAGGCTTTTCTATTGCTTGTGGTGATGTGATGAAATATTTAAATGCTTATATGATTTCCTTCAGTAGAATTAAAAAGCCTCTGAACTTAAAATACAGAAATAATTGCTACCTATTACTTTCAATGTTATGTTTTCAAAGTTTATTACCCAGAAATAAGTGTCTGAGATTAGTGTTTTAATGTTCCAATTTACAGAATTACTGACCACTCAGAACTGCTGCTAAATTCAGTGAGATATGATGGTTCAGCCCACAGAATTTTAGTTTTCAGCAGTTCTAGCAAAAAGAAATGTAAATACTTTTTAGTAGGGATATTTTTGGGGGGTATTGTTAGCATATTTGTTTCTTAATAAAACTACTGTGAAAATGTTTTTCAGTTAGCTGCAACTCCTCCCCAGCTTTTATGCAACTCAGAACTTTAGGTCTGTCAGACTGATGCCTTTGTTAAAAAACATCCTTGGGCAGTGTCATGAAAATAGATCTACCCACAATTTTTTTCATAAAGCTGCTTTACATGTAGACCAGGTAGCCTGGGATTTTGCAGTAGTGATGATGGGTATGCTAACATGCTAATCGGTACTGTGGAAAAGTTTTTCATACATGGTTTGTAAGTTAGGCTGTTGTCTAATGCCTCATGTTAGAAAGAATAATTAAGGATCCAGCGGTTCCATAAAGCAGAACCGTGACATCATACTAGTTCATTTAGTGGCTTATTGTCAATTGCAGTACACTTCTTTTAGATAAGCAGGTATTGAATGTAATCATGTTCTTTATAGCTGTCAACAGATTAGTAAGTGTGCATTTTGGTGTTTACTGAATTATCTACTACTACTACACTACACTTGCTTTTTCTGGAAGTCCTGGGACACTGCTCTTTCTAGGTCTCCAATAGATTTGACTTAGTTTCTTCTTGTTTATGTCTAGATAAGCTGTTTGGGATTAGAGGTGTTTTGAATATTCTAGTTAATAGTATTTATGGTATTTCTAGTCATCAATGTGGAACCCTACTGAATCATGTACTAGCAGATAGATACTCATATTATTCCTGTGAATAAGTTGTATCTCACAGTTCTCATCTGTTTTTTTTCCTGAGCTCCTCTAAGCTCTTAACTAGACAAGAATTTGGAAGCTTAGCCTTTGGGTTCTGGTGTCACTGTCTGTGTCTTTTGCCTTTGGTATCTCTAAGCTTCTAGGTTCTATTGGTGCTCTACCTTGCTGTGTGCTTATGCAGATGTGTTCACCTTCAAGAGGATGTAAAATGATTTTACTGATATTTTAAATTCTCCTTTACTATTGACTTATAAAATCATTCATCATTTTTTTTTTTTTTTTTCTTTCCCTGTATTGCCTTTATAAATCAAAGATTCAACACCATTGCAGTAGTTGGGATGCATCCTATCCCAAACGCACGATTTTCAGAGCCAGAGGTTTCTGCCCTTGCTTTAACTAACAGCTGCTAATATTTTTCATGCTGTTTCACTTACATGGAAACACTGATGCAAGTGGTACTCATTAGGAGTTAGTTTTTTTCCAGTTTCTAAGTGCAGGACAAAACAGTACATTTTTCCAAGTTTGACTTGTCAATGGGGGCAGGAGTGAGGCTAGGTACTGAATGCAGGGAAAAACGCTGGGGGTTCCCTGTTGGGAGCAACAGTCTACCCTTTTGTCAAGACACAGACTTGACTAGGTGTAACTCATTGCAGTAGGTCAGACACAACTGGTTTCCTGGGCAGAAAGCAGCCAGGTCGTGCCTCCTTTTAATCTCTTTCTTTAATTAACCTGCATGTCAGTCCTTTCACGTTCTACAGATCTGAGGAAAAGCAAACTTTCAGAAATAATTACAGAAGCACACTACAGAGGAAGTTTTTAATGTGTATAGGAAGAAGAATTTTGGAAAGGAAATGTAACGGGCTTGATGGAGATGGGGGAAAGAGGTGAGATAAATGGCTGCAGCAGTTGGCCCTGGCTGGTGTTATTTTACCCTTGTATGTGAAAGGATAGCTAAGTACATTTACTGAGAACTGGTTTAACACAATATCTCAAAGCTTATCTCAAGGTGCTGTTAGTTCATGGGAAAGAAAGCTTTCTCTAGAGCAGCTTTCTGTCATAAACACAAATGTCTGACATGAACTGAGAAAGCTTGGCTGCCTGGGGAATATTGGAAACTCCAATGTATTCGATTTTGTAGCTAAAATGCAGTGGCAATGTAATTGTTCAAAAACACATGGTTTAATATATATGAATAGAGGGGCAGTGATTAGATGATTGTCAGTAATCTTTTTAGCATATGATCTGTGATGTGAAATTTCTACATCTCTAAAGTTTATATCTGCTCTTTTTTTTTTCAATTTTTTCTTCTTTCCCAGCTTCAGTCTACTTATAATTTCTCTGGCTCTAGTGTTAAGTACTAGTTCCTAAAGGATTAAAGGATAAAAACCTTTCTTAATTTTATATTGTGATTTCCACAGCCTCAGAACCAGACTGTAGGTATAAAATACATAGGTATAGAATTCTAGAACATATACAGTTAGATACAGAATTCCATATTGTCAAATTGCATCATGCTACTTCAGTATATCAGAGTAAAAATAAGATATTCATATATGGAAAAGCAACTGTGGAGTAATTCTCTTTTTAAAGTGCATTAATATTTTATTAATAATTTTAGCTTTCAATTAAACAGTTAAAATAATTTGATAGGTTCTAATTGCAGAGTAAGTTTCTATTCTGTATTATAGAATATAGAGATAACTGATAGTGAGATCCTGTGCTGGCTATTTATTTTTCAAAGCAAAATCTCCTATGACAATAATGTTTGACAGTAATTTTATTTTTATTCTACCACGTGATATAATGTAAATGTAATAATAGTGGCTGATACATGTTTTTAATGTTAGAATGGTTGCAAATCTTCATTGTAAATGTCATGCTTAAGTGCTTCCACCATAGGGAAAATAGATTATCCATAGTATGGTATTTTTTGTACCATCACTTTATGAGTAAGCTAGTTTTCAGTAAACAGCGATGAAATTATCTCTCGCCTATTTTTCTGGCAGTTTATACTTTTTATTAGAAGTATAGGTGTGTTTTATTGAAATCCTTCTTGAAGCAGTAGGTGCCACCTTGCATAGTAAATATTTATAAGTCTCATTGATAAAAATCTTTAATTTTAAATGCAGTAAGCTATAATGTTTTGACAATTCTTCCTAGGTTTAGGAAAACAAGACTGAGTTTTTAATTATATATTTGTACCATTGTTGAATTGCAGTTTCACTTTAACAGCATATCTGACTAAGAACATGGAACTGAATATTTGAAATGTCAGTACAATGTGCATAAAAAAAGGCAATGCATACTTTTCATAGAGTATGGACTATGTAACGAATTCTTTTTTTCAAAAGCAGTCAGGAATCTCAAACATCAGATGTCTTAAAAAGCTCAACTTTTAGTTTTAGCAAACTTAAGCAAAAGGAAACAAACAAAACACAGCAGCTTGCTAATGCAGTGTTCTCTTTAGATTCTGGAAGCTTAGATGTACTGACCAGGATATCAACATGTTAGAAAATTCCCTCTGAAATCAGAGGCAAAAATTCTTGTTGTCATAAACATTTTCATCAATACAAATGAGCAATAAGAGTAATAAAGACTAAAGGTTGATAATATTAACGCTAATGATGCTTAGGCTTTTCTGTATTTGTAAGAGCTATGATGCATTTAAACAAATGATCTAGAGATGTGAAGCTATTGTTCATGCAATTTTTCAGAACAGGTTAGACAAAAAAAATCTGAATACAAGTGAGCTTTCTTTAGCAAGTTATATCACTGAATTTTATGATATTCCTAGCAATTGTAAATTTTATGGTGTTTTTTGGTCACTATTTATGCAAGGCTCCATCCTATATGCTTAATTCTGCACGTGAATATCTAGCTGAAATCATGGAGTATATGAGCAGAAATATTTACACTGTTGAGACTGTAGTTTTGCTCATCTCATTTCTTTGCTGTGCGTCACGGTATGCCTAAGAGAAAACAGAAAGCTAGAATCAGATGCCCTGTTTTATCATACAAAACTTGGTCAGTAGTTGGTTTATTAAATGGAGTTTCATATTCAGGGATTGGGAAGAGCAAAATATCCCAGCAATTTAGTTAAATTTGATAGCTTTGGTCATTTAGTTTCAACAGTACAGTGTGCTTCATAGTGATTAGGATTTATAATTTGCAACAGACTTGTACAAACTACATAAAGTTTGTTATGGCTTTTGGCTAAACCAGAAGGGAGAAACTTTGACTGGTTTTGTTTGGTTGAAAATTAGTGAGCTTGACAGCTTCTCTCCAGCTGAAGCAGAGAAACTTTGCTAATGTAAGGTTGGTTTGTAGCAACAATCTGAAAACAGAAGTCTGAATCTGTTCTTGCACCTGAAGCATGCTACCATCCTTGTTAAATATCATGTAGTAGCCAAAGTGGTATGAGTCATGACTATACGTTCTGTCCTTGTGAAAAGGATGGGTGTTTGCCTGAAAAAGAATGTGTATTTTACTGTTTTAGTACAGTTGGAGGTTCTAAAACTGGAATATATAATTTTTGTCTACCTGTCAAATTCAAAAAGTTCTGACAGTTTTTTCTACAAATCTGAACTATTTCACAAGAGGCCAGAAAATAATTTCTACTGTCAATTTAGCTGATTTCATTTTGATGTAAATTTTTGTGGCAATTTGCAAAATAAAAAAAAATTAATCTATCAGCATATAAACCCAAAAATACTAAAAACAATTTTTCTGCAACTTGAATAAAAATAGATTCTATTAAACTTTATACAGTAAGTGAAATTTTAGTTTTCTTGATAAAACTCTTTTGGGTAATTAGGAAAAATTGATAAAAACCAGCACAGGTGTTGAAAAACATGAGACAAACATTTTTGTAATAGAACACATACAATAATTTGTTATAGAGTTACGGAATCATAGTTTTTTCATTGTTCTTCTTCCAAGCCATGTAAAAGAGAGGGCTTACAATCAGACTGTAATTTGGGATGTGTATTCTCCAAACCCCCACAGTACCTAAGAAAACTTGTGTTTCTTTCTTATTAGTTGGTGGAGATGTTGTTATCTTGTTGATGTCTTATGTGAGTGTTGCATTAAAATAAATTACCTGGTCGACTAGTTCTTTCTGAGCTTACTGGAATCAGGCTATGAATTACTGGGTTTAATGTGCATGACCTACAACAGGCTAGGTGGTCACTGTATTATTCATGGCACAGTTTTATATTCAGAACAACTATGATGGTGAGTAAGGTAAAGACAGTTCAGAATTACCACAATTTCTGCAAAAAAACCTGCTTTATTCCATAAAAAGATGTCTTTTACTAGAAAAGCAGCAGAAGATGGCTGAATAAATCACTCATATATAATTCATTCCTTATATTGCCCATGTTCATTCAGTACAATGCATTATGCATTCAAATCAGTGAAAGCTGTGTGGTTTAGATCCTGTGCACTGCATTGAAAAAATCACGTTGACGTCTGTGTGTTTATTGTCTTCAGTTACTCACCAGTCACTGAACACCATGGACATTTTGAAATGACCCAGTATCTCATTATTTCATCCATTGTTTGTTTTGTTTGGTTGGTTGGTTTTTTTGGGTTTTGTGTTTTGTTTTTTTGTTTTTTTTTTTTTTTTTAAAAATGCATTGAAATTCAGGTTTGCTTTAAAGGGTCAAATGAGATTATTTTGAATGAAGTAACAAAATGCTTATTGAAAAAGGACCGATTGGATTTCAGACTTGTTATTGTAATCTATAATTCCTCTTCCCCCTTCTCTTCCTGATCCTTTTGTCCTCCTCTACAAGCATATCTCCCCCTTCTAGTCTCCCATTGTACCCCTTCTCCCAGCCCTCCCAGTAATACTGGTGCTATGTACAGTATTTTGTTTGCAGTAGTATAAACATTTTCAGCCTGTGACCTCATTGCTGAAATAACTCACCTCTTTCATATCAACTCTTACCTAGGAGCCGTACAGCAGACTCATTGATGTAGGTTTTTTTCTGCATGGCAGCCCAGGCCAAGCTGTGGTTTCATTGCATGATGCAACTTCCACTTTTTTTGGTTGTCAATGGGATTAATGATAATCTATTCTTGTATTGCCTGTGCATGCCAATGTGCTTACCATAATGGTGTATACACTGAATGCAGTCTAGAGCATTAAGTGCATGAACTGGAATTTTAAAAAGCCATAAATAGAAAGCTTGAGCAAATGTAAATTATGCTTATCATTTTATAGAATGAATAGGACATATGTGTCAGGCCTATATATTTAAAATTTACAGAGTGTCACAGTAGTTTATTGACCAGATAGACAATTGCAGTGTGGTCAAGATGTGGGAAAAGGTGTACTAATTATTCTGTTGTGACAACGGCTGAACGATGCCAGTAGTATTCACAAAGATAAGCCTTTCCCTTCTGCCAACTTTGGCAGCAGGTGGTAGTGAAAAGATTACACATAACCATTTATTAAAAGTAAAAATTTATGAAGAATTTTGAAATGCAACAACTTTTCTATGATATTAAATTATTAAAAAGTCTACAAAATAATTTAAAATGCATTGATTTGCAAAACAAAATGAAATTTTATATGGAGAATTCTAATGCTGCTCTAGATTTCTTTTATAAATGCCACTGTGACCATCCTAAGCAACCTGTTATTTACATGTTCTTAAATGTATTCAAATAAATCTTTCATTGCCACATTAGAAGATATGATTAAATGTAATCCTATAGTTTCCTGATGAAATAGCACTTTGGAAAATGAGTTGAAACACTGTATCCGAACACAATTTTTTAGTGCTGTTGATCAGTATGAATGTTGAATGTATGTGCTCAGATGTTACATTTCATGCTTTTGGGAGGTTAAAAAATTTGTTTACAGATTGCAAATTAATACATACATACATATATATATATATATAAAAAGCCAAGAGATGCTCTTAGTGTGTATTTTTAAGCAGGTAACTGAAAATGTGCACTATATTCAAAAGAATAAAGCAAGTAATTTCTACAACTGTTGTCATGCCACTCACATACTAATACTGTGCTGCCTTGAGAATTTTTTTTTTTATTTTTTTCATGTTATTCCTATATTCCACATAATGACAGTTACTATTTTTTTTTCTTCTTGTAAAGTAAAAGTCTTTTAGGGACTGTAATACTGATCAGATGTCTACCCATATGACAACATGAAGTCATTCCTCCTGAAGTCAGTGAAAAATGGATTACTTCACCAGTCCTTTTGACTTTCCAGTTGCTCAGTGTGTAAAGTAACTTACACATCCATTTTTACATGCACAGCGTCCAGGATAAAAAGGTGTTGGATAATACAATGCAAGCCATTTTGAGATGGTGTTAAAAAAAAAGGCCACAATATATTAATTTTTAACATCATTGTAATCCTTTCCTTACATTGATGTAAGTAGTTTGATATCAGGTTTGGATAATTTGAGAAACTGTAGCAAGTGTTGGCAATACCTTGTTCCATTTGTTAATGAAGTGACTGCTCAAAAGGAAACACATAGTGTCAGTAATTTGATAAAAGGCTTTGCCTTTCCAATTTAGAAAATCCACTGTGATTGAGACTGTCACTAAGGCTCTAGGCTAGTTTTGTTGTCTGAAAAGTTGAACTAGGAAAGGGATGAAGTATTTCTTTATTTTTTTCCTTGTCCATTTAGACTGTTTCTATTCTTCTGTAAAGTAAATGTGGTTATACAGTGAGTCTTTCATTGTATCAGCATTTTGCCTTGAGAATATGGTAATTTGAAGTTAAGGTTAAGACAGTCCTGGTAAATAATCGGGCTCCACATTTGGAACAGCTGTGACATGAAAATTTCTAAGTAGGGAAATTACTAGATTGCAGTTATGCATGTGGAAAGTAAGCCGCATCACAGGAGTGTATGGGTAGAGAAATGTGTACGTGTGCTTTTTTTACTTTAAAAAGGTAGGTGCAATAAGGATGTTCCAGGAGTTCCAGGAAATGAAAAGGGAAACTGATAGAAAAGACTATCATGTTTATAGATACTGGGAGTGAGCGTTAACCTGGATCGTGCTTGTAGTTTTTTCAAAATGGCGGAATTCAAACACATATACTGTGATGCTCAGGATATAGTCAAACATCTCAGATGGTTACTCTTGGTAATTGCAAGGGTTATTTTACTTCAACTCCCTTGTCCTATTATTCCTACTAAAGTGGAACAAGTATAAAAATAAGGCTTGTGATAATTTACAGGGAGGCTACATGCATAATAGTTTGGATTGGGGGTGGGTTGCATGACCTATGCACCCTAAATGCATCTTGCATATTTAACGACTAAAGTGCTTGAAAGGACCCTTAAGCTGATGGGATACATGATGCTATAATGAACTCATGAGGAATAAGAGAGAATCTGAAATGATAAAAATTTGTTCAGGACTAATACATTTCCTAGTTTTATGCAAATCGTTTGAAGGAATGAATGCATATGGTTCATGTTTACAGTTATGCTTTCATTGGAAATATGAAACAATATATATTAGGACTGCTTTAGAATTACCATCAAAACAATATGGATAGCTTTTTATGGTTAAACAGGATGCATGCACTAAAAAAGCCTGACTAGACAAGCTGATGCAGTAATGTAATGTCAAGTTTCTACCACTTTGCAATACTCTGGCTTTTATTGCTCAGTTATTTGCTGACATTAAAGTCAAATAATAAACTAGTTTATTACTACTCAGTAAAAATTAGGTAGTAGCCAGATATTTTCATGAAAGATTGCAGGAGGGAATTCCAGAAAAAAACAGTCAGTTGAATGAAATTTAAATATTTTAACACTCCAATTTATCTTGTGTTCATGAAATTTTCAGTTAGGATAGTTGAATTTAGACTAGATTTCATAGGACAAGTTTAGGTTTTTAATTAGAGCATGTAAGAAAGCAAGATACATATGGAAAAAGCACTCAAATTCACCTGTAGGAATTTGTTATGCATATCAAGCAGAATATTAGACCTTAACTTTAGGATGATATGCAAAAGCAAAATTATTAATAATCTTAATTCAGAGTCAAATAAGACTTATTTTTTAAGACTGTATGTGGTTTTTTCAGAGTGCAGTAATATGAGGGAAAATTTTAAAAGTTGGGCAACAGTATCAACACAAGGATAACAAAACGCTGAGATGGAGGAGTAGTTGGAGTTGGCAACTGATTATAATGGTGGGCTCTTGAAAACTGAGGAAAGAGGATAGCAAATGTGAAAAAAGCACCTTTAGGTGATTTTAAAAGAGTAGCTGAAAAATAGAATCACATAAAATAGAGCAAGAAGGAATCTCAGGAAGCCACTCTTCATTCTTCTGCAAGGTAAGAGTGGCCATACATAAATTTATTCAGACACTTACCTAGCATCAGTGCTAGTTTGCTACAGAAGAGGGATATTTTGGAAGTGCCATGTGTGTCAGTCATTCTGTTGACATATACAAATGCAAAGCCTATAAGTGCTCCATATCTCCCATACTTAAAAGCATTTACCACTGTTTTAAAAATCTGAGATTTGACATTCTCCATAAAAAACCTATTCCAGTGTTTAACTATATTGTAATATAGGAAGTTTTATTTTTCTGATATACTCCTCACTAACTTGATCCTTTTCATTTTCTCAATTCAATGTCAACATGGGAAAGGTATTAAGTATTCTTTTTCAGAATTATATGTCACCAATTATTTTCTGTTATCTAGAGTAAACAGAACAATTTATGACTCCTTGATACAATTTGATAAAGAATATTAAAAAGTGATTATATTAAATAATGACTAAATAAATAAGAAAATAAAAAAACTAAATAAGAACTAATAAAAAGGTGTCATTATGAAGTGATACATGCAAGATTGTCAACTTTAGTAAACAGGGTATGCAGTTTAACAGAATCTTTTTGTAATGCAGCCAGCATACTAGATATGACTGAGGTGGCTTATTGAATGTTAAAAAATGAAATATATTGGTTGAAACTGTATACTGGTGTTTCTTTAGTATGATAATAGTTGCACAGGAAACCCTTTGATTAAAAATATGATCTCTGGCATTGTTGCTCTGTCGTTCTCTTAGAATTGACTTGTCATCATGGTGATTATTTTTTGAAGGTAATGTAATACTCTTTACAGTTGCCAGTGTTCTCAATTTATGGTAAGCAATTAGCAAATCTTATGAAAAATAAAGTGGTATTCTCTTCCTACTTGCCTATGTGGTTCTCATTAAACCTTTTCAAATGCAGTTATCAAAGTAGGATGAAGATCTTAATGGTGTATTTTGAAAGAAAGTGCATGCTCTGACTTCTGT
This sequence comes from Agapornis canus, assembly GCA_036873685.1. Classification (NCBI taxonomy): domain Eukaryota; kingdom Metazoa; phylum Chordata; class Aves; order Psittaciformes; family Psittacidae; genus Agapornis; species Agapornis canus. The sequence goes on along the minus strand of JBAFWW010033839.1, from coordinate 6,721 downwards.
AGACTACTGAAAGAACTTAGACTTATGGAGATGGGCTCTGGGCCATTAGCTTATGCCTGTTGTAACATTAACTTCCTGGTTGTTTAGTAGTTCTGCAGGAATCTTCCTTTAGTTTTTGTTTGTGAAATCAGTAATTAGAGAAGAGATGCTGCAGGCAGTAGTAAACATACATACACCCTGATGAAATTAAGAAATATGCTATTTTCAGTATAAGCAATTTTAATGTGTGTATTTTCTGCATATTCCAGCAATTCAATATAAAAATGTAAGTAAAAGTTTCTTGTTATCATACTTGTGTACAATTTTGTGCTTGGGTTGAACTGTGATGTACTTAAAATTCATGAAAAACTTGAAAATGAAAAGAAGCCTGACAATATTATACTGATTTTTACCAAGTTGTATCAGATAAAATAAGTTATTTAGATAAAATAGGTACTAGTGATGTTATCTGACTGTCACTTGGTATGCTGTCAGTTGAAACTGACTCTGTAAAAGTCTGTAAAGTTACGTCATGAAACATGGCTCTGTAAAAGTCTGTAGAGTTACGTCAGGCAAAATCTTATGCATCTGAGGTGGGCATCAGGAAAGTATGCCTTTCTTCTGCAGTTGTGCCAACTTAATTTGGCTCTTAATTTCATACATGGATATCACACAGACTAAAATTAAGAGTCTTTCTCACTGGAAAGCATTCTCTATCTCTATTTTCTAAACTGAATTAATTTTGCATGTAAAACTATAAAGACACATTACTTAAATGTATCTTTAAATTTAAAATAAATTAACATTCAGAGAAAAAAAACCACCAGGAAACAACAACTAAAAACATCATTTTTTTTTTAGGCCTGTTCTTTAGCACGTGATCTAGAAATGTGAATTATTCATAAGGAAAAACAGTGTGTCTTATTCTTAGAAACATCTTTACTAAATGCTGCTGTTGTATTGATTTATTAATGATTAATCTGGTTTTGTTGTTGCTTAGTTCTTTTGGCAATGGTTTCTTTTTATTGAAGGAGGCTGAGAAACCTGTTAATTTTACCCCAAATTAGTCTAAAAGCTTGTTAAGGTTTACCAGTGTGCTAGAGAGATAATATAGAAGTCTAAAAAAATCTTGGAAGATAGCTTTATTTCACATTATTTGGCAGTTCTATCTTTTATTTTGATCAGTTTTATGTTTTATTTACTTTAAAATTGAACAAAGAGAATACTGATAATGTATTTCAAAAATAGCTTAGTGTGTATGAGCGCTAAGATCAGCAATGCATCTCTAAAAGGAATGTGAATAAGAAAGTTGCATGTTGAAATGAAGATGGGAGGCCATTCTGTATGTACTCAAGGCAGGAATGGAGATGGAAACAAAAGACAGTAAGATAGAGTAATCCAAAACAAATTCATCACATACTGAAGTTGAGGAGTTTTTGTGACTGGAAAGGCAAATACAGTTTAATTCATTAAGTAAAAGAGAGTCAGAACAGACAATTAAAAAAAGGGTACTTATCAAATTCCTAAGGAGTTACACAGGAATATTTATCTGATGCCTTTCTTAAGAAAAAGGTGGATAAACTAATAGGCAATAGGGATTCCATAGAGGAGGAAGGTACAATAAAAAAAGGTGAGAGACAGACAAGAAGGCATGGGCAGCATCTTATCTAGGAGTATAAAAGAACTTGTGTTGGGAGCAGAAAATTCTTTGCGTATATGTGTTGGTGTGTAGGAGAAAGGGTTAGTTAAGGATTTAGACATAGGAGGTTGAGTGGTCAAAAAGGATTTAAAGGTATCTTTATCTATGACAAGGTGAAAAGATTCAGGAAATAGTCACAGCATCAACTTTGGCTATCGGGTCATATCTGCAAAACACAGTGAGAAAAGGATTGTTCCCCCTTCATTCACTATCTCCAAGTGCACAAAACCTTAGAAAATATCTAACTCCCCTGCAGTTTTGTGGATCCAGAAATTTAGGACTATAACGGCAGATTACAGTGTACTTCTACTATTGGCAAAGTGGGTCTTCCTCTTGACTTCAGTAAAGCACTGTTCTGATCTGGCTAGCTGCACTTCTGTTTTTTTTTGAAGGAAACCCACTTTCCCTGCATGTTCTTCAGTGCTGGCTGAAAATGCTAGTTACAAAACTTCCCCTGTGGTGAACCATTTAACATTAGGGGAGGGTGAAGTGATTTAGAAGACATTTGCTATCAAAAAATTAATGAGCTTATTAATGTTATGACACAGAGGCCTTCTAAATTGAGTTAATTGCCAAAGCCTCTTCCATTTTGAAGATTAGTATACATACTGCAAAAAATACGTTTTGTTTTCTTATTGTAGGGCAGTTATTAATGAAGTTCTTAAGTTCTTAATGAAAGGCAGTTGAAATAAGAAAAAAAAAATGTTGTGCCTTATCATTCTCTGAGTTGTTTGACACCTTTGATTCTTATTTTGTCTTGCTGATTTTTTTTAAGAACGTTTCATGAGATTGACACTTGATAGGCATCCATGTTTATAATTTTGCTGTATGTTCATGCATGTTTCAGTAAAGAAGATTTTAATTGCTGATTCCCTTCTAAACTGTACATCTAAACTATAGCTAAAGAAGCAGAAAATATTCTGCATTGAATAAGCATTGCTTTAACTAAATGATACATCTGGCTTTTCCCTTAGTTTTACTTTAGTGCTATATCACTTAAACACAATTAAAAAACCTAAGTATAATCCCCCTAATTTTGTGTTGTTGTACTGTAAATGTGATTAAAGGAGTAATGATGGACAGTGTCATGTCAAATTTGTGTCAAACTTTTTTTTTTTTAACTCTAAACTTTGTAAAATTGGGTTTGTTCTGTAAAGAGAATTCAGTATTACAGAGAAGGTCCCACTAAACAAATAGTTTGGAAAAAAATAAAAAGACCACACAGTTTTATGAACAAAGAATATTGAAACATATGAATTGCATTCAAATATATAGTTCAAATTGAGAAGTGAATAGTGTTTTCTAATTATGAGGTACTAAAGAGCATCTAAATATTGAGTGGATTCATTTATTCATTCGTGTTTATATTTTAGAAGCTTCTACTTGTATTTCTATGCATAATTATAATTTTAGTTTGAAATTCATTCTTATCAATAGACACTCCTTCTGATAGAAAATGCACATTTTAGTGGTTTTCATATAATGCAATTTTGTGCAATCTAAAAACTCTTATGAGCAAAGGAAATTAAAAACTTCTGATCAGGTTGTCTCACACACATTAGTTTGAAGCAATTTTTTGAGGTTCCAAATTTTTCAATTTTAAATTTGATTTAATTAATATTAAGAATTCAAATGTGTTTTAGCTAATTTCAATAGTAGATTTAGCTTTTACTCCACCATTCAGAAGACAAATTTGCTTCTTTCCAAAAGTTAGAGTTATAAATTAGGAAAATACTCTGAATTTCTGAAAGTTTCAATATTTTCTTAAAGATCCAAAGATGTAGCAGCAGTGGTATGATATTAACCAGTACTTTTCTGAAGTTACACTAGAAGTAATTTTCTTTTGCGGCAGTTCATGAATGCTTTACACAGAACTTATCTTCAAAACACTTGGCAAGAAGTAACTAAAATAATATGTCTTAAAATTAACCTTTTACATTTTGGTATCTAATTATACATAGGTAAAAATTAGCATCCATCTTAGCGCTTGCAGGCCTTGTCATTAAAAACAAAAAAGAAAAAGGGCAGAAACAATTAGGAGCAGATTTTCATGACGTGTGCCAGAAGTACAAGACTCCACTTCCTTACACAGAAAGAACAGAGAACTGTAAGTTGCATATTGGATAGTTATTTCAAGAACGAAATTGGATGTGCACAAGCTTTCCTGTTATTGTGGGGAACATCTTATGTAAAATTATCCAGATAGACATCACTATGATTGCAAAGCTGGCCTAAAGTCTGAATGAATGTAAAATTTTGTCTCCTCACTTCTGTGTGGTCATAATGACAGTGATTTCACTGTGACATACGTGATGCCAAGGCTTTGATCTGAAGGTAGAAATGAACTTTACAGCTCCTATCGAGAAGTAAAATGATAAAGTAAAAAACATTCACGATGTTTTCAACTCTGTTGCAATTGCAGAATCCTGGAAATATTCAAAGAAGGTTTCTTAATTTTTGGGAAGTTTCATATTAATATACTTAGAAACAAGTAATTTCAGAAAACATTAAAATGCATGCTATTTTTTGCCCTCTCCCACTCATTGTATGATTATTCAAAGAATAATCCTAGTAAAACCATTTCAGAGGCATTAAAAGCATTTCATATAAACCAGATATAAGTAAGAACAATAAATACACAAAATAAACTTGTGACAAAAATAGTTATTTAAACAGCAGTAAATTCTTCTTAATTAAGCAACAAGGGGTTTGTTCTTTTGTACAACTGTAGTGAAAGTGTCATATAAAAAGTTGTCTTTGGTGTTGATTTCAAAAAAGATTTAAGTATCCTGGGAACACCCTGTCAAAATTTTTTCCCCATCTGTGTAAAGTTAAACTGGAGTAATTTTGTTATTTCTCTTGTAGTTGCTCTTGCTCACTGATCTAGTTTATGCCTATGATACCTGTATAACTGGGCTTTATAGCTACTAGTATTACTATATGAATGTTGTAATAATAAACAGAACAAGTAAATAGAAGTAATGGGAAACTGAAATGAACAGTAGTTTTTTAAAGAACAGGAGAGTGAAGAGAATTAAGAGAGCAGTCCATGCCTAAAAAATCAGATATGGTTCTGTCTTTACAACAGAGTAGGCTACGTCTGCTGTTACTTCTCCAGATCTTACTTTTATATTAAACTGTAGCACAGTTTAATGAAAATGCAGCAAATTATTAAATTTTTAAATTATAATCTTAAACCACAACACCTGGTATAAATGTTGACCTGAAGAAAACTGAGTCTCCCATACCTTGCTTGTGTAGCGCTGGCACTGTCTGTAGCATTTTATGTAATTTTATTACATAACATAGATGGCAGGGCAAAGGGGAGTTATAGTCCTTGAGAGATTATCAGCACGGTATCTCTACATTAAGTTAAATAACTTAGTAGTTCTAGAAGTTTTACTTTTCAAAGCCAAAAGAAGTATGACTACAGTGACTAGTTTTAATTTTTGTGTAGCAAATTAAAGATCCTCTTTCAAAGTACAGATAAACATTATAGAATTGTAGAATCATTTAGGTTGGAAAAGACCTTTAAAATGGTCAAGGCCAACCATTCCCTGGGATGCATGTTCCAATGCTTGAACACTCTCTAACTGAAGAAATTTTTCCTAATATCCAGTCTAAAGTTCTTCTGGCAACAACTTGGGTCTATTGTTCTATCACCTGTTACTCAGGAGACCGACCTACCTTGCTACAACCTCATTTCAGGTAGTGCAGAGAGTGGTAAGGTCTCCCCTGAGCCTCTTTTTCTGCAGACCAAAGCCCAGTTCCCTCAGTTGCTCCTTGTGAGACTTTTTCACCAGACACTTGCTTCATTGCCCTTCTTTGGACATGCTCAGTATCTCTCTTGTAGTGAGGGGCTCAAAACTGAACATAGCATTCAAGCTGATGTCTCACCAGTGCTTAGTACATGTGGACAATCACTTCCCTAGTCGTCTGTGCCACAGTATTTCTACTGAAAACTAGGGTGCTATTTGCCTTCTTGGCCACCTAGGCACACTGCTGGCTCATATTTAGACAGTCAGCCAGTACCCTCAGGTCCTTTTCAGCCACTCTTCCCCAAGCTTGGAGCATTGCATGGGGCTGTGGCTAAGTGCAGGACCTGGCACTTTGCCTTGTTTAACCTCATATAATTGGCTTCACCCATGAATCCAGCCTGTCCAGATCCCTCTACACACCCTTCCTACCCTCCAACAGATCAGCACTCCCACCCAGCTTGGTGTTGTCTGCAAACTTACTTGATCCCCTCATCCAGATCATTGATAAAGATATTCAACATAATTGGCAGCACTGCTGTGCCCAGGGAAACACTACTTTTGGCTGTGGGCCATCCAGCCAGATCTTTTTACACAGCAAAGAGCACACCTGTCTAAGCCATGAGCAGCCAGTTTCTCCAGGACAATGCTAATGTAAACAGTGTTAAAGCCTTCACTAAAGTCTAGGCAGACAGCAGCCACAGCTTTTCCCACATCCACTAAATAGGTCACCTTATCATAGAAGGAGATCAGATTACTCAAACAGAACCTGCCTTTCATAAACTCATGCTGACTGGGCCTGGTAACCTGGTTATTCTGTATGTGCCATATGATTGCACTCAAGATGATCTGCTCCATAACCTTCCAAGAACTGAGGTCAGACTAACAGAACAGAGTAGTTCCCTGGATTCTTCTTCTGGCCCTTTTTGTAGATGGGAGTCGCATATGCTAACTTCTAGTCAACTGGAACCTCCCTGGCTCAGTGAGCACTTCCACCAGCACTATCAGTACCTAGGTGAATTGTATTTGGTCCTATAGGCTTCTGTGTATCTTGCCTTGCAGAGAAGGACCTGGGGCTGTTGTTTGATGAGAAACTGAACATGAGCTGACAGTGTGTGCCTGCAGCCCAGGTAGCCAATCGTATCCTGGGCTGCATCAAAAGGAGCATGACCAGCAGGTCAAATGAGGTGATTCTGCCCCTCTAGTCTGCTCTCTTGAGACCTCACCTGGAGCATTGTGTGCAGTTCTGGTGTCTTCAACATAAAAAGGACATGGAGCTGTTGGAACA
>JBAFWW010033834.1:0-38722 GCA_036873685.1 Agapornis canus | reverse complement strand
TCTCTTCCCTTGTTATTTCCCTTATCATTATTATTGGTGGTAGCAGCAGTGGTTTGTGGTATACCTTACTTACTGGACTGTTCTTATCTCATTCCATGGGAGTTACATTCATTCAGTTCTCCTCCCCATCACTCTGGGAACCGGGAGAGGAAGAAAGTGGGGGGAGTAAGCGAGTGGCTGTGTGCTGCTGAGTTGCTGCCTAGGCTTAAACCATGACAGTTTATAAAAAGAAAGTCTGTTTTTTCCACAAATAGTACTTGCTGTCCACTGTTTACTACCTAACTGTTTTAAAAATTTGCTGTCTGATCAATAAGTAGAAAAGATTTAAGGAACTGCCCATCACAAGAGACTTGCAGAGGACAGCTGAGCTTCTAATATTGTGGAAAAACCCAGACACAGTTTTGATGGGAAAAAAAATAAATCAGTATTTTAAAATAAGTACTCTCTGCAAATATTACAACCTAAATACTGTCATGAATATTGCTGAAGGACAAGAAGGGCTTAAACTGATGAAATGTGATTACCTGGAGAATGTCGTGACTGTACAGTTCAACAGTCCATGAGCAACTTTTTTGATGCAGAAATTCCTGTTCCTGAAATGGAAGTAGTACTCTTTCCTTCTATCACTGCACATCACCTTCTAGGGGAAATTCACCTCCACCTCCCCACACTATCTCTTCAGCTGAGCTTGTGGAAATCAGGTAATCTTTTGGCACTGAGTACCTATATATTACCTTAAGCTTTCTTATGTCAAAATGTCAGTAGTACTACTTACTTTTATACTGCTTAATATCAGTATTATTGTTCTTTTATATGTCAGCCTGAAGATATAATAGTATCATAAAGTGGTCTAGATGTCAAGGTATTTCATTACTATATAATAGTCAGTGCACTTTGCTCTGCTCTCCTTAGCCTTACAGTCAAAATTTACATATTTCTTTAGAAATAATTTATTACTTCACATATCTGATTAACATAGAAACAAACCAGGACATACATGTACAGAAAAGGTATGTTGGGGCTACAGTTCAATAACCAAACAAAACCAATTGCCTAATTGCATTATTTGCTGTTAGAATAATATTGCGAGTAGTAAATTTTTGTATAGACAGAGGAAAAGCCATTCCTGACTTGAATGAAGTCATGTTAAATTTCAGATCTTTTATTAACTGCTTAAATGAGAATATAGGAAAGCAAGGCTGATCAGGATGACTCAGTGCCAAAAGCAATTGTATACTTTTTTTATAGCCATGCAAATTTAAGTGAACCATACAGTTTTAGACAGATGTATGTTTACTAGTGCATCATTTTTTGCTGTGTGTGACAATGGAGTAATTATCTTTAGTAGATAAACTTGTATGAACATACACCAGTTTATATGCATTACCTAATGTAGAGGTCTCCAGAAACTATTATATCCTGTACAAAACCTAATATATAATTTAAGGCAGATACTCAGACTAGCACTTCATTTTGAGCAAGCATTGTCTTTTGTACTTAATATATACAAGACTATTGAGGGATAATACTAATTATTATCTGGCAAGTGAATCTCACTACTATTAATTATCAGTGAACTAAAATCTAAGTAGCATAATTATCTTGAAAAATGTCTGCAATAAGAACATGCCAAACTGTATCATATCAGAAGTCCCAGTCACCCAGTATTCTGTCTCCAGCAGTGGTAATAGGTAGCAGAGAGAATCCACAACCTCATTAGCACTTAAATGGGTGCAGTAGTTTGTTTCACAAACAACTGGTTAAAGCACACCAGTAGTTTGATTCATCTCCTTTAAGAGCAGTTATCTGCAGTGTAGATGCCTACATCTGTGCTAACTGGCTAGCCTCTCTATCCAGAACTAGTCTCTGGAAGGACTAGAATTATTTATTTCTGATTTGCAACCTTAAAATGTCTGCTTCTCTTCAAGGACTCTAAGAGGACCCTGCAGTGATTATCTCAGACATAGACATTTACATGACACCCTCCACAGGACCTTATATTTTAAAACACTCGAGTGTTTATACATGCAGGTAGGACAGGAAAGCTAAGGGCACTTCATTCATCTTCTCTGCAAAAAAATGCAAGGGAGATGCCTCAGGTAAAACAACTTCATTCGAACTCATTCATATGGGCACATAAACCACAGCCAAACCTAACAGAGCTTGTATTTTTTTAGACTAAGAGAACTCACCAAGGAGCTCTTTGTTGTTTGGTGAAGAATGGTCATGAAATGAAAGGATTAGCAGAAGTGATCTCGACGTACAGTGGGCAAACTTTGATAGGCTGGGAAAACTATGTAGTGAAGCAGGCTGGACTGAAGTGCTTTGGGAAGGGAATGCTTGAACTGGATTTTTCTGAACACAAACCTGCAAAAAATAGTATGTAATTTTCCTCCCAAAACTGGTATGAAAAGGTTCATGATAAACTGGACAATTAGCCACCTCCAAACAATATTAGAAATAAGTAGACACCCTTTACTGAAGTACAAAAAGAGACTGAACAGTTCCCTAGAGGGCAAAAAGTATAGAGCTAAATCAAAAATTGCTGAAAGTTAAGATGAATTAGATAATATGAATTCAATAGTAAAATTTAATTTAGCTATATAAACAAAAAGAGAACCAGAAAAGAAGGGGGCTCTTACATAGTAAAGCTGAGCTTACTCACTTTTTTGCCAGTATGTCTGGGACAAATGGAACAAAATCTGTTTTGTGTTCACCAAAAGTAGATTTTATGATAACACAATTTTTTTTTCAGACAAAAATATTTTCTTTGTGTTATCTTCCCTTTGAAATACAACAGCTTTAATCAATTTGGATGTTGCTTACTGTGTTCCACACAGAGAATCATTAGCTTATGAAGAAGAGGATACATATAAGAACTGAAAAGAGGGTAGTTAGAATACAGATGACAGGAGTTGTGCTGAAAACACAGTCATAATCGTAGAGGAAAGTATGTAGCAAAATTCCTTCAGGGGCAATTTTGGTCTGTCTTGATCTCTAATTTAATATTTTCATGTAGTATATGTTGTCATAGGAAAATGTGTGTATCCTAATTAAATCTGTTGGTGATGCAACATTGAGAGGCAACATTAGCATAGAAAAGGATTTGAATATCAAGGGTATAAAACAATCAGAGAATATGAAAGGGAATTGAAGAAGAGCTTGAGGATGGAGTGGCATTAAACAATGCCAAATACAAAGTAATAGAATTAGGAGCAAAGAACAGGAGTCTCTGCTATTACGTAGGTTGTCATCAGATGACCACAGAAGAACTTTATGGTGCCAGGTGATGACACTGAAAGAGGCATATGTGATTCCAGGACATGTCAGGAAGTGTCAGTACCATCCACAAAGATGTCCCTGAACTCTTTTGGATAGACCACCATTCTCCAGAGCAGTTCTGGTTATCATTTATCCCAGGGATTGTTCCCTGCAGACAGAAATGATTTCTAATTGCCAGATTTTGTTCCTTGGGCCTTCATATTCCTCCAACACTAGCCCAGAAGGCTTAAGACACCCTTAAACTCCACTGGGCTGATGCCTGGCCCCAGAATAAGCAATAAATGCTTTCACCATCATGCTATAAAAACTGCACTCGGGTGGGCTCCATCCAGCACAGTCCTTAAATTCACTTTGAACTAAAACCTCATCCTACCACATACTACCATGGGAATACACTCTCTTTTCCTTTGGTTATTCTAGAATGGCTGGACAGTTGATAGAATTCCAATTTAGCAATTCATGGCCAAACTGGTGAAGAGGGCTTTAATCTAAAGTTGCCAGGGGAGGGGAGCCTCCATCCATCCCACTCCTACCAGTTTGATGCCAGTGCCAGCAATAGATACCAGAGCCTGGAGAGGGATCACAGGTCATCAGGGGAGCAGCTGAAGAACAGCACAAAGGAATTCCAGCCACTCCAACAAGCAGGGCTAGGAAGTTTTTGCATCACAGGGATGTGGCATAGCTCCAGTGACTCCATTTGAATGGAAAGATATAGGCTTTTTAGGAAGGGCAGGCAGGGAACAGGAGGAGGGGGTATTGCCCTTCCTGTTGGGGATCAGCTGAAGTTCATGGAGCTCTGCCTGGGGGTGGATGAGGAGTCATCTGAGAGTTTATGGGTCAGGATTAAAAGGAGGGCAGGGACAGATGACCTTATAGTGGGGGTCTGCTACTGGCCACATGACCAGTGGGTGAATCCTGGATCTGCTTGGTAAAGTACCATGAGATAAAGCTGTGGAGGGAATAGGGGCCCAAGAAAGCTGGTACATATTAAAAGATCATCTCCTTCAAGCTCAGGAGTGATGCATGCCAATGAAGAGGAAGTCAGGCAAAAAGACCCAGAGGCCCCATCTACTTTGCTCTTGTGAGATGCCACTTGGAGGCAGAAGGGCTTGTGGACCTTTTGGAGTGAGTCCAGAGGAGGCCACAAAGAGGTCTGGAACACCTCTCCTATGAAGACAGCCTGAAAGATTTGGGGTTGTTCAGCCTGGAGAAGGCTCTTGGGAGACCTTAGAGCAGCCTTGCAGTACCTAAAGGGTATAAGAAAGCTGGAGAGGGACTATTTACAAGGGCATGTAGTGAGAGGACAATGGGGAGTGGCTTTAAACTGAAAAAAGATTTGTAGTAGATTTGGGGAGGGAAGAAGTTCTTTACTGTGAGGGTAGTAAGACACTGGAATGGTAAGGCAGCTTAGTCTAGGGGAAAGTGTCCCTGCCCATGGCAAGGGGTTGGAACTAGATGAGCTTTATGTTCTTTGCCAACCCTTCCAACCCAAACCGTTCTATGATCCTATGACTTTGTGATTAAAAAAAAAAAATAAAAAATACAAAAAGGCACAAGTTAATAATTGCATCCTGGGCTCTTGGAGGCAATACATAGGATACAGAAAACACTCCATGCGAGTGCTCTGTAGTCTGGACATGGTTGGTTTCTCTTGAGAGGACTAGCCTTAAGTAGTGGGGACCTTTGCAAATCCATATCATCCTCCCTCAGGGTCGAGCATTGGTCCCAGTGCTCTTATTTACCAGCATAGATGTACCCATCTCTTCACTGATTCTGTCTCCTTGTCTGCCCTTCTCACATACTGTGTTCCACAGTGGAAACCACCTCCTGGTATAACATCCTAACTGCTACAGCCAATACTGTTTCTTTAGGGGTTTCCAGAGAATCCATTCAGATTCAACCATCATACCTAAAAAATTACTTGCACTTATTTATTCTAAAGATATTTTTTTTCCCTGTTGATTTAGGAATAGACTCACTCCTTCATGGGTGGAAATGGCCCACTGCCAGAGCAGGTGTCATCTGTACTTGGCTGACCTTGACTTTGCATGGAGTAAAAACATCTTCTTTTGTCATGACTCTGTGTGTACATTTCAGTGTGAAGTGTCTCCATCTACTGAGCTTCTATTTTATATAAGCCTGTAAATAGGGTAATATATTTCTTATAGACATTTACATGAGTTATACTCCATTCATTATAAATTCTTGACTGACACAGGAAAAAATTATAATCTACCATTTTGAATAAAAAGGATTTTAAAGGTGCTCCTTTTTACGAGAGAAGACAAAAAAGTTTGGCAAACTGAGAATTGAGACAGATAGAAATGTAGGATAATTCAGGTTGGAAAAAATCTCTGAAGGTCAACTGATTTCAACCTTCTCAAAAGCAGACCTAAATTCAAAGTTAGATTAGGTTGCATGGCGTGAATTTAGAGTATCTCCAGGGACTGAAATCCCACAGTCACTCTGGGTAACCTGGTCCAGTGCCTGGCCATTCTTCTGTGATTTTGTTTTATTTTCTTCCTATATCCAGCCAGAATTTCTTAGTAGCAATTTATGCTTATTGCCTCTAATTTCTGACTACTTTGATCCTATCCTGTGTATAAACCCCTGGTAGTCCCCTAAGCCTTCTTTTCAGGCTTAGCAACCCCACATCTCTCAGCCTGTCCTCATGTATCATGTGCTCCATGTTGAATTTGAATATATAGGATGCCCCCTTCTCTGTTTTGATGGCTTTAAGGCTGCTGCATGCATTCAGATCTTGCTTTCAACACTTCTCTGTACAAATATAAGAAATGTACATTACAAAAAAAAAGAACACCTGCAACATCTCAATTCAGTTCTAGAAGCTGATGCCTCACAAAAAGTCTCCAACTTTGGCAATGCTGTACACATAAACCTGAGGAGAAAAGATTGGTGAGTGTTTCCTCCTGTCCTCCTGCAGCAATTATGTAGTTTATTCTGTTCACTTCTAGGATCACTTTACATTTTTACTGGAAATTATGAAAGGAAAAGAAAGAAGTGAAAACTGATGTGGGTCTCTAAGACCATGTATCATATCTGAGGTCCAGAATGAGCCATGTGCAGCCCATCGTGAGACAGACTGTAAGGAGAAAAATACATTTCCTGCCTTATTTCTGTAGTCAGAAAGAAAGTATGTAAAATGGAGACCAAGAGATTAAAATTCAAAAGCTCTCATTGAGATGGAGAGATACAAACAGAAAGAGTTCACTGGGAGATTTCTAGCTTTTGGCTATTGCTATCCTCCTTCCTTGGGAAGCTCAGCCTTTGGTAAGAGAGTTAATGCTATGCTCTGTTACTGTGTTGAACATCCTTTAACAGCACATTTGGTTTGACATTAAAAGGAAAATAATTCAGCTTGTGAGTTGTAGAGCGCTGTTGCCTGCTCTAAAATTGCAGCTATGCTTATTTGTGTTCTTTTGGCATTAGTGATCAGGTCATAGAGACTTTTGTTTACAAATGATTTCTTTTTGAACTAACAGCATCAGTGCTGCTACTGTTTTTGGGCTGAGTGCAGATATAATCATGTTTCTCTTCCATGCCTAAGCTAATCAACTGTAAATGAACCTCAGTGGGCAGGTTTTCTAAGGTGATAAGTGTAATGAAACCCTGTGAGCAGCATGGATTTTGGGAGCATTTTTCATGCATATAGCACTGTTGATTGGATCAGATTGTACACTTAAAGTCTGTGATTTTTAGGGACTCAGAGCATTGTCTTTTCAAGCAAAAAGAATTCTGCTGTCATGTTCTGAATAGAGCCCATTGAACCACCTTGTTAACATCTCTTAATAACTTGCTTTTAACTCCCACCATGATTTTTTTTTCCTAAAGAAAAATGGATAGTAGCATTTCACAGCAGATACCTACTTTACATTGGGAAGAGAAAGATTAATTACACATAGAAGCCCACTATTTGAAAACCTGTGACTCAGAGTTGTCCCTCTAACAAACTACTTCTTCCATTATTGTCTTCCACTTTTGTATTGATTTGCAATTAGCTGTAAATCCTCAATGTCACCTAACTGATTCAGACAACTGAGGTTTCATTGCAAAGCAGTGATGGCCTAGTAGTCTATAGCATGTCAGATTATTCTTTCTAGAGCTGCATTAACAAAGAAAACATGGAACTTGCATCTTCAGTGTTATGGCACTGTGATGCTGCGCATACTCTCATGTTGTATTGCATTAATTGACTTAGGAAAGTTAAAAAAAAACCCAACGACATATGAACAGATTTGTGAAATAAATATTTAGAGTTATTCAGAAAGGCAAGATGAACTCTCCAAACATAATTATACTTTCATAGCTGGTTCAGCTTAAGCAGAGATATGGGTTCAGTGGGACTTCAGTTTATTCCTGACTTGTTTGCTCATCCTTTGATATTAGATTTACTAGTAATACAGTATTCTCTGTTGTTTTCAAAATGTGAGTTTACAGCTCAGTTATGCCAAATGAAAAGGCTCTATCAAGTGTATGTTCTCCTGTCACTAGGATCAGCAAAAAGGGATGAAATCCACAACACAACTAATCATGCCAGGCAGTAAGACAGCAAACCATTTTCCATTGGGAGAAGTGTTTTCCAGCACTGTTACTACATTTTAATAATGATAATTTTTTTTATTAATTATTTTCCTCCAAGTCAAAGTCACTGGCCACTTCCTCATCACTGTTTTGTATATTTACCTTCTTGTCTTACAGGATTCCTGAAGACAAGGCAGGAATAGAAACACAACATTTCAGTTCACCAGTGACTGAAGAAGCAACCTACTAGACCCTCATTGATTAGAATAATTAAGGAAACCATTAAGGAAACATTTGTAAGACTCTTGCTTTTGTAAATGATGTACTACAGATCCACTGACAAACACAGGCAGAGTATTTTGCTTGAAGAGGACTCTGTCCTCTGTTTTCCATGTGCATATGTTTCAGCTGTAAACTTGGGCCAGGCTCTGTCCAGCTTTTCACCCACTTACACTGTTCGTCATTTATTTTACAAAAAACCTACTAAGAATTGTATTTTTTGTAACTGTAAGTGTTGTCCTTTGGTCAGGAGTGCAAGTCCTCTAGCTGCTCCCTCCATGCTCTCCATCCCTCCCAGCAGCGTTGTTGGTATTTAACAAGTATTACAGAATGATAGAGGATGTTCACCCACTCATTTTCAAAGTGCTTTTGGGAATAATGTGCTACACAGGGCAATTCTGCTGAATGAAGCTTGAAGGAAATAATGTCAGCTCATGCTCTTTGTTAACAGTCCTGTGTTTTCCCTTAACATTAGCTGTGTACCGAGCTCAATACTGAAAGATGACTCTGTGTTGATTTTCCAGACTGGCAAGCATAAAATTGGCCAAATACATATTACTAAGCACATGTTAGACAGTGTTAAGCACTAGCAGTTTAAAAAATTGTGAAGACAAAGAGGCACATCCATCTTCAACTGATGGACTTTCAAAAGATGATCTATTGCTGAGGAGTCTCATAGCATTCAGTGTCATCCTTGGAGAAACTGCTTTACACCAGCATCATCATGAGAAACTTCCAGCCCCGGCAGTCTGAGTGTGGATGGAGAAAGAGTGCGCTGAGCCTCTCACTCATGCATATGTCAACATTATGTGTTTAATGAACTGCTTTTTCACGAGTCCTGTGAGAACAGCAGTCTTGTGGGTATAGCTGTTTGCAGGGCTTAGGTATGGAACTTGGGATATATGCAAGAGCCTTGTCAACAACAAGGTTGTTCCATAACTATAGGCAAAGTCAAATGTGTTTATCAGTCCCTGCCTCCCACTCCCTTCCAATAGCATGGTATTATCTGTATTGCCATCACACTTGGATGAGAGAAAAGGATGGCCATTCTGGAGTGGGAAACGGAACAAAACAGAGGATGATAGGCTTAAAACCTTCCGTTCTTCCATTTCCACAGGTTAGACATACTGCAAAAATACAGGGCTCTTCAGTCTGGAGAGAAAAAAGCAAAGGGAAATTTAAAAAAATGTAGGTGGAAGTGAAACTGAACTGTTGTACACCAAAACCTGCAATATTGAAACTAGGGAAATTCACTGAAATTAGTGATACTGTGGTTTAAAACACATACAAGAATGTGCATTTTTACTCAGTGGATAGTGTGTTGCCACAGGGAGCTGTAGGGGCAGATTGTATCAGCAGCTTCAAAAGGGGATGGACAAATTCATGGCCAATGGGTTGATAAACAGATAATAAGGAAAATGAGCAGGGATGTACCCTGTGATACAATGAGTGTGGCTTATGGTGATGTGTGAGGAAATGAACTCAGAAGGAGGCAAGGCTTCTGAGCATTCTCTAAACAGCTTCTCCTACCGCTGCAGTCAGTGACTGCAGTACAGGACTAGGTGAACCACTGCTGTGATCCATTTCTTTTGTTCATACCTAGAAGGACAGTAGCAATGCAGGAACCTGAAAGTCATGCCCACGCTTGCAAAGTGCTAGTATGAGATACAGTTTTTCAGAATACATCTTACACCATATTGCTGAAATTCAACAAGGCTTAGTGTCACATCCTGCACTTTGGCCACAACAACCCCATGCAACACTACAGGCTTGGGGAAGAGTGGCTGGAAAGCTGCTTGGTGGAAAAAAGACCTCGGGGTGCTGGTTGACAGCCGCTGAGCCTGAGCCAACTTGTGGCCAAGAAGGCTAATGGCATCCTGGCCTGTATCAACAATAGCACAGCCAGAAGGGCCAGGGCAGTGATCATACCCCTGTATTCAATACTGGTGAGGCCACACCTCGAATATTGTGGTTAATTCTGGTCATCTCACTACAAGAAAGGCACTGAGGTGCTGGAGTGAGTCCAAAGAAGGGTCTAGAGCACAAGTCCTGTGAAGAGTCGCTAAGAGACCTGAGTTTTTTTAGCATGGAGAAGTCTCCCCTGGAGACTCAGGGGAGACCTTATCACTTTCTACAATTACCTGAAGGGAGTTTGTGGCAAGGTGGGTGCCAGTCTCTTTTCCCAAGTAAGAAGTAATTGGACAAAGCAGCCTCAAGTTGCACCAGAGGAGGTTTAGATTGGATATTATGAAAAATTTCCTTACTGAAAGGGTTAGTCTTATCAAGCATTGGAACAGGCTGCCCAGAGAAGTGGTGCTGTCACCATCCCTGGAGGTATTTAAAAGAAGTGCAGATGTGGCCGTTAGAGTTTAGTGGTTTAGCTGGTGGACTTGACAGTATTAGGTTAGTGGTTGGACTTGCTCTTAAGCATCTTTTCCAATCCAAATGATTCTATGATTTGTAATATTATAAGCAGTTTGTGTTCAAGACCAGGAGTCTGAGATAACTTCCGATTTCTGCTCAGCAGCCAAGCATAGCTGTGGCAGCAGCTGGATTGCAGTTTGGAAATGTGCCTGTGGGGATTGGCCCTACTCTCACTGGACTGAGGAGACAAGTCTCTCTACTTGATGAGGTTGCCTTAACAGCCACACAAGCAGCCACAAATGATTGTGTTTACAAAGGCTGTGAAGTGAAGCTACAGCCGTGTCCTTGTCAGTCTAAGCATGGAGAGCATCCTTCCAGGATGCTTCTGTGGGCCACATTAAACCTGAGTAATTGTGATACTTTAATATTATACAGCTTTGTGAAACCGCTTTGAAACAATTCTGATTTACAGCAAGTAATCACATAGCTAATGATTTATTTATTTTTTAATTGAAGGGAATGAAAATAATCTAGTTATATCAAGTTTAGAAGAGTGTGGCCAGTTTTTACATTAAAGCCAAACAGGATGACCCATCTAATTACAGTTCTGATAGCCTGATATCAGTCCTGGTCAAATTATTGGAATGACTGTTATAGGACTTGATTCGTTAAGAATTAAAAGAGAGGAATATGACCAATACCAGCTAAGAGAGTTTTACTGAAAATAGTTTGAATCCTAGTATATTGTTATTTTGTTTTGGGCTTTTTTAAATGAGCTTTCATGTTTAATCTATAAAGGTAATAGAATAAATAATGACATAAGTTGGTATGTCACGACACTTCAACTGAGAAACTGTACACATCTAAAGTGTACTAATACATACATGATATGTAATAAAAGAATGATAAACTATTTAACCCACTGTGTCCAAATGTAGTCATATGTTTGGTATCACCAGTGGGGTATTACCTGGGGTTTTTTACAGGTGCTAATGGGTTCAGCTGCAGGACCCAGACTTGCAACAAAATTCTGATGCTAATGATGTTTGAAGATCACACAAGAAGGTGTATAAGCAATAACTAATAAAGAGACAAAGGCAGACAGCAGCACAGATTGCTTTTCAAGTTTTTGAACATGCACTTCAAGACAGTCTTAGGGAAATTGTACATCCATGGGACAAAAAATGTGGGCAACACTTGAGAATGGGGGAATCTGTTCTGTAGAGCAGTGGCTTTGAAAAGTAGTGGTGAATTGGAGTTGCAGAGATGACTATGAAGCCTGACCGTGGCCAGTCACAGCATTGTGGTGCAAGCTGGTGAGGAAGCTCAAGTAGCATTGCTGCACTGCTTAATCACCCTTCCGTGATTTCTTGATTTCGCTTCTGCAGAAACAACTTTTCTATAATGTGCTTTCTTCTGCTCACTCTCTGTGTGGTGATTCTTGTTTACCCTTACCAGCCTCATTAGCACTGGACTCTTTCTGGAGGAACACAGCACAAGCTTCTATTCTATGACGGACAGGATGAAACACATTCTGGAGGAGCCTGTCTCTCTTCACTACAAGAAGGTGAAATCTCGAAACTGGATTAGACTAAGCCCTTTCCTTTTAAAGAGCTAAAAATGAATAGAATGAATCCTGCCTGATAACCAGGATTTTAGTGATACTTAGAGACCATAAATCTCCTTTTGAGTGTGAATGTTGCTTAGACTATCTGGCATGGAAGTTGATGAAACTTTCTAGTCAAGATAAAATAACAATACTTGTTCAAATGGTTTGAAGTGGTTGTTGGTGTTCCCTAGAGCTGTCTATGATCCTTCAGACCAAAAGATCTTACAATATTGAAATTAATATACTTTGTACCACAAGCACCTGCCATATGACATGAAGGGCAAAGATAATGCGTTACAGAAGCTAACACACTGCAAATTATTTCCAAGGGCTGAGTTTCTGAGTGAGCTCAGCAGCAGAAACAGGTAAATCAGAACATTTTTAGAAATGCACTAAGGGAGTTTTGAATTGAGAAGCTGAGAAAAGAACGCTTAGACAATGAAACAAATGTTGGTTATAATCAAAGCTATATATTGTGAAAGATGAATTACTGATGTGTGAGAAAATCTGCGTGATCTTGTTTGTGGTTCTAATTGGTTACATCTCAATTAGGTGCCATGAAATGATTGATCTCTCATCACAGATGCTTTTTGAGTTTGGTTTTGGTTTTAACAGCTGGGTGTAGTTGTTACAAGTCATTAACTGAAACAGCAATTTTCTTTAAATAGTTCTGATGGCACAAATTAGCTCTATGGTTACAATATTGCTTTTCCTCAGGTACTGCAGATGCATAGACCATATAGTTAAAAAACATTTCTTACCTTTGAGTGAAATCCTGTCTCACTGAAGTCGGTACATTATCTTCAGTGGAGGTGGTTTTTCATCCACTCTCTCCACTATTTCTGATTCCTATGACCATTGAATCATTACACTGAACACAGTAGTAATATTTGCCTGTGCTTGCAGGGTTGACCTATGTGAAGAGAAACTGGAGATTTCTTACAAGGAAATATTTATAGAGCTTGTTCAGGGTTGTCAAGAAAACTGTTAGTGTTAGAATGCTTTTAAAACACTTTTAGCAGGAACAGTCTGATTTCAGATGGTTCCAAATGCACTGAGAGGATATTTGAAATATTCAATTCCATTCCTGTCTCCTGAATGTTCATTAACTTTAGAAAACAAAATCATAATGTAAGATTAATGCCATAACTTTAGGACATCCATAGCTTGAAATGACTGACCAGTGAAATGGCAAACCTTAATATACATATAGCGATAAACACTGTGAAATTCTACTAATTAACTTGACTGAGTTAATTCACCTTCAGGTAGTGACTATGCTACAATGATACTGGTAAATGTTAAGTAACTACAGTGACATACATTTCAATGGTGACTTTAGATCCAACCTCCTGCCAGAGTTCAGAAAAGTAATGGCTAACTTAAAAAATACATATATATAATCAGAGTTCTTCAGCATACTGAACTGCTTCTACCACAAAGTGAAACAATGAGTAAATTAATTGGAAGGTTTAGTGATATAAGTCATTATTTGCAATATGAAATAGCTATGGCACTCTGAATTCAAACCAAATATGTATACTGAAAAAAAACCCCAAATCACAGCAAGCAGAATGATTTGTTTTTCAGAAGGCTTTCAGAATCTGTTTGGGAAATTTTGGAGGCACACGCAAGTAAAACTAGTCTATACCATCTTCCTTGGATACAAGACATGGAACTGAAGAGGACAGGGAATACTAAAGAAAAGCTTTCAGTTTTTCTTTTTTCTTTTGTTGTTGCTAAAGAGATAGCTGGATGTGGAGATAACACACACAGATAAGAGATAATCAGCATTCAGATTTTTTAATATTTCATAAATACTTAATATGAATTTGTTGTCCTGTGCTCAGCTTAAAGGATGTTGGACCATTGAGGAACATGTATCTTAGGTTACAGATGCAATGCTCTCGAAAAACTCTGAGTCTGAAGAGGTTCTAACTACAAATCTGAGGAACATCAGTGCTGATATGTGTATTGAAAACATATTACAGGCAATCATTCAGGATTCTGTATCCTTTGAGCTCATGAGAAGGAGGATTTTTTCCTTGAAAATAAAGCATGCATTTAAAATAAAAGCACCAAGTCTTTATCATATTTATCCCAGCTGGAGAAGAAAACAGTATGGGAAATTCAGTTACACTGCACCTCCATGAAAACAGCTCATTGAAACTTTTTGGTAGCATGGAAATAAATTTCCTCCAACCTTTCCTCCATGCTCCTGTTCCTTAATGTAATTCACCACATTTAATATAATTAATCTGGAAAGCAGGAAGAGCGGTTTTCCCAAAGGAATTTCCTGACTGATAGCGGTTTTACATACTCAGCATAGAAATAGCTGTGGTGGAGCATACTCCAGCTATTGCCTCCTAACGGCCATTTACTTCACATCACTACTGTTTTCCTCAGCAGCATAGCTGGGGAGATTCAATTTAAATTCCTCCCCTTCTATAATTAATCTTTTATCTAAACATGTGTGTTCCAGAACCTTTTGCTTTGGGGCAGTAATGACCACCCAGTGCCCAGTCACTCTTCAAGTCACCTAAGCATTCCCCAGAAATACCAGCATTGCAAATTGAGTACCAGTTCAAAAAGTCCTCTTTCCCAATGAGAAAATGGGAAACATCTGAGATACTATCAGCTTTGCATAACTGATAAGTAAAGAACATGAAAGACCACAATAATGTTTGTAAAATGATCTGTGAGTGCTTAATGAGGGAAACCGTATGCATTTTAACAATTACTCAAGCCTATGTGACTGAATTTGTGAGGTGAAATGGAAAAGCACTATAAAGAAGAAGTAAATAATAATTTGACACTTCTCTGTGGCAAAGCATAGTGAAGAAGGGATGGAGAGTAGCAAACATGTAATAAATCCAATATTTGAGTCTTCCTGAATCAAATATTTACCTAATGGGAGGAAAAGGATCACACCTTTCCCTCTTGGCTCATATTATGCAGGTGACTTGCAGAATCTGTCTCTAACTTTCAGTGTTTGTTTTAAAGGAAAAGCAGGTTATTCTAATCTAAGTTTGGAAAGGACTATCAACCTGGCAGGAGCTCCCCCATACACTGTACATGTAGATGTTCAACAGTAGGTGGTGCTCCCAGGGTAGAAATACACATAGTTTAAACCACAAATTACAGAGGATTTACTGAGGAAGAGCTCTTTTCGGGGTTTTAGTATGGTAGCTGAAAAGTATTTGAAGTGCAAAAGCTCCAAATAATAGTGCAAAATAACCAAAAAGATATTAAATATTATACTAACTGATTTTTAAATCCTGTGCAAAGATTTGCCTGCTCAAACATGGAAGATGCACATTTCTCAGTCTCCTCTTTTCCTTCCAAATATTCATGCAACAAATTGTTCACTCGGCTTATACTCTGACTATGAAATTTCTATCCATGTGCTTTACTGCCAGATGTCATTCACATTTGCTGAGAATGTAAGTATCAAATCCAAAGTACTTACATGGTTTTCTCAGTTGTTAAATGTTTAATCTGTCTTATGAGCAATTGTGCACTTTAAGTATTCTTTTGAATTATACCCTAGATTTATAGTGCATACCATGGGATTCTAAAAAATTCCAGAATCTTTTAAAAGTCGTAAGTAGCAGCAGAAGCCAACATTTTGTGTTGGGTTTCTCTGCTGTAGGCATTCTTTATTCAAAATATATTTGCTTTTCAGTTTTGTTGCTTAAATTTTGTGATACAAATATGGTCTCACATATTCTTTACATGACCAGGGAGCATCACATGAGGGATATAACTTAGTACATTCAAATTAGTACACTCAAAATTGAATGGCACTGGCAGAACATCCTACAAATTTTTAATGAAATACAGGACCAAAAAGATCAAGTGTCCCAAATAATAGCTTTCAATGAGGAGGATGTCAGGTTTTGTGGGTTTTTTTAGTGAATATTTGACTTTCTTTGCCTGTTTATATTTCTGTAGTTCAACAGCATTTGCATAATATACTATTTGTTTATGCACAGTCTGACAAATCTGGTAATTTGCAAACAGTGTGTTTTGTTAATTATAGTAGGTGCTTTGGCTATTTATGTATTTGAGCAGCTTGAGCTAAATTGAGAGAATAAAACCAATGAGGCAGGAAAGTCCAATTAAAAGTACATTAATCAAATGCCCCCCAAATGCCTTTCCTCTCTAATACATATTGTTGCATTTTATGTAGAGTGCCTGTTTGATGTCAATTGTCCTTCTGTATCTAATGCAGTATCTTGTTCAGTCAGTGTGCAGTAATAAATGTAATTGTCAAGTGCCTGGTTTGGGATGCTTAATGTTATATTTTTATAGATTTTATAGTTAATTTAAATTTTAAAACATTCTTCTTTTTAAGATTAACTATAACCAAGAACCGAGAGACATGAGAAAGTGACTAACTCCCATGTTAAGAAATGACTTAAAAACACAGGCTGCTTTTGACCTTCTATAGTTGCAGTAGATTACTCTCTCATCTCCACTGGAAAAAGTAAAAGTAGACTCTGTTGGTTTTCCTATAAAATTCAAAATGGAAAAGTGCTTCCCCAGAGCACTAAAAATTTGTTCTCTTCATATCCAGTGAACAATATTAGCTTGACTCAGCTTCTAGTATAATGTAATAAATCAAGAGTAGGTCTACGGCAGCCCATATGAAACATTTATTTTGCAGCACTGATGCATCTCTCAATAAAGAAATGAGGACTTGCACTTGTTCTGAAACACAAATTAGGTAGTCAGTTAGTCTGAGAGTTGGACACAGAATCTCACTTCTTTGCTCCATAACAGCATCTTTATATGACGGCAGGCAAAAAAGTTAGGACCAGAACTCAAACAGACAAAAAAAGAGGTGTAATTAAAACACGATTCATGCAAAATCTGCTCTGACTAATCCAGGGAATGTTTCAATCCTTTAATGATTTTCATTTCCTTATATGCCTAAGATACACTTCAGTTTGACCGTGGCCCTACTTCAGACAAAAGCTCAGCAGTTTGGTGTCTGCCCAACTACAAGATCATGCAGGGAAGAGGCAGTGTTTGTCCCTGACGGGATTTGTCTGGCAGGCATTGTCAACACATACTGAAGGCAAGCTGACGTGTCTGGTCTCCTTACAGAACCCTGCTGCGCTCACTACAGAAACATGAACCACACAGGAGGGTACTCAGGTGCTGCTATAAGGAAATAGAAGTTTTCCAGAAAATGGTACATCAAATATTTCTTTATCCATATAGGGCTGGAAGCTCCTAAAAGGAGTGACTGGAGTTTTTAGTTCTCTCAGGCTGGAGAGACAGCTGGAACCAGTGCTTAGTTTAGGTTTCTCACTGTTAGATAATTGTAAAAAGTGAGTCCCACGGCCTTCTCTTTGGATGATAAAGGAAGAGAGATGCTCTTTGAGTGAAAGGACTGTAGGAGTCTGCCTGCAGAGAGTAAGCTATGGGTGCATGCATCCTCTCTTGAGGGATGGAAACCAGGGAAAGGGTGGGATTACAGCCGTACATGTTGTACTCACCATCTCCTGTATGTTAGCACTACCTGGTGCTGTACTGAATGTAACAACATAAGTGCCTGAAAGCAAGTTTCACCAAGTTCAGGCTTTGGATTTCTTTCTGAGCTGCCTCACCATGGACACATCTGCCTCCTGTTCCAGCTGAACCAACCACAGAGGTTTCACTCCTTAGCTAGCTTCTCCCACCCTCATTCCCCTTTGCATGACCCCTCAATACACACACCTCCCTTTCTCTCCCTTTCCCTGCCTTTTTGCACCAGACCTTTCCATCTACCTCAGCCTCCCATCTGAGCTGCTAATAAGGCATTCCTGAGAATAAAAGACAAACTGGCAAAGACCTAAACTAATTCTGCTCAAGCCATCCCAGATAATTGCACTTCAGACAGGCTGAGGAAGGTTCATAAGAGCAGGTCAGGTAAATAGAAGATTGAAGGCATGAGGGCCATTTAGGCAGCCCTGCTGGTGATGAAAGAGTCCTTGTGGACAGAGTGAGGAACATCCAAAGAAATTTTAGAAGGAGGTTTAGAGGTATTGCTTCATATGGGTGTTAGATCTGAGCTCATATTAAATGTTCTTCTAGGAATGGCCATTTAAACAGTCTGTTTATTGTTTCTATTCAAATGATTAGCACAATTGTTTGCAAAAGCTGAGTATCCAATGACATGCAAGAATATTGGCTATTGAATTTCCCTTCAGTTAGAGACTTCTGATTTGTGAATTAAGTCTGAAATTTTATATAACAAGTGATGCAATCACCTTTGGTGGTTGTATTGCCATAGAATGTTTATAATTGGAGAAACAGCATCCCAGATTAAGCTAAGCCTTCTGTGGGAGAAACAGGGCTTACTGGAGTACATGTTCAATATACCATTGAATAGATACCATTTCATGGGATTAAAAATGTGGACTCCTGAACAGTAAATTTAAACCTTCTGACTTGATTGTATCTTTAAGTAATCTTTAGCAGCTATCTTTGAAATAGTTCAGGGCCATGTCCATATTCCCTGGTTATGAAACATGGAAACTGGACAACTTTAAGAGGAATAGTTCTGAATAACGAAGCTTGAATGGCACCTTCAACACAAAAAGCCCTTAAAACAATGATTACAAAAATATGCGAAGAAATAACAAGGTAAGATCATTACCAATGATTTTTTTTTTTTTTCCACTACATGAAAATCTAAATGAAGAAAAAGGGGTCTATGGTGTCCTTATTGAGGAGTAAATAAAATACGCTCAGGTATATGATTGCCCTTTTCATCAGTAACGTTTCTTTACAATCTGGCATATGTTAAAAACCAGAAAAAAACCCCAAAGTATGATAGTTCTTAATGCCTTGGGCTTAAGTTGTTTGAATTTGAAATATTGTACTGATCTAAAATTAAAACATATGCTCTGTGCATATGTTATGCAGGCACAAAACATTTCTTGTATCAAGTATTGCAGATAGATATTCTTCTCATAAGTAAATGAAGGTGCTTTGAAAAATGTGTATCTGATTTCTTTCTAGGGATATGCAGGCTAAACAAGTGTGCCTTGCCTCAGTGCTGCTTTAAAAACAGACTAACAGAGAACCTTGAATCAAATATTTGATACAAACCTCTGACACTAAATGAGGTATGTCATAGTAGCTTTTAAGTTTATTTTCTTATTGCCATGTCTTGACAAAAAAACAAGAACATTGGCAAATATTAAATATATATATGTATTTTCATCCATTCTGCCTCCTAGCAAAAAACCAGATCTTGTTAGGTATTTATAAAGCACTACATCCATTCCTGCAGCATTCCAGCAAAGCAGCTTGATTTGTTGTTTTGCAGAAATGGAAGACTGAGAAACCAAGAAGTTAGGAGGACTTGCCCAAAGTCACGGGGTGAGTAGAATAATAGAAGCAGAAGGAAAACAGAAAAGGCCTGACTACTCATCTCCCAGCAAATGAATAATTCTCTCCAGTGCTGTTACTGAATTATATCACTCTGACATTCTCAATTTTCTTACCTTCAGTAAGATTCCCTCATTGTCCAATCATGTTTTGCTGCTTAATCAGCTCAAAGGTAATCAGAGGCATGAACCTGTTCTTCAGCCTATAAAATCCTCCTGTATTTAAACTGAAATGTGAAAGAAGCATTTAAATGAGAAAACCAAAAATCAAGATATGTCTCACCAGGAGAATAAACACTGTAGGAGGCAATTACAGAGCAACACATATGCCATACATGGATGTAGGCTTCAGCTGTAGGGTTGATTTTCCTTGTTCAGACATAAAAAAAATGATACCTAAACCCAGCATGAATTAAAGAATTAAAAATAAATTCATCATCTCATAGAATAATTCACTTTCTGCAGGATTTTCTTGCACTTGAGATCCATGTTCTCAGTGTGCCTGGAAACTACTCTCTGAATAGGCTCCTTGGCCACGACACTACTTTATTGAACTCTGCTATCCTGCTAAATAATACACCTCTCACAATACATCCACTGCTTTATTTAGCCTGTAGACCTATGGGACTCATTCATTCTTTAAAACCATAAGTTATCAGGTCATGTACTGATTATGGAGCATAGCCAAGGTCTAAATACAGAGCAACTAAAATTACAGTTTCTGGGAATGTATCAATAGGATGTAATCCCATTGCTTGGTCTTGATTGCCAGGTGACTCCAGTCTCTCTATAAATATAAAATACAGAAGTTTTGAAGTGAACTAAGTATGGATTTCACAGTCAGCCAGTCTTTAAACCTTGGCCTGTGCAGGGCTGTATGTCCATGCTGGGATCCTGGCTGTTTGCCACTGGCTGTGTCCACCTTGTACCTGGCAGAACTTCCCTGGCTGCATTTTGAGCTCCAGGATGTGACCCAATACTAGGCATCTGTTCCTCCAGGCAGACTTCATTCAGCTAAAGCCCTGGATGCCTACTGCTGTGCCTGTTTTTGAGGCAAGCAGTATCAAGGAACTTTAAGGGAAGTTCAGCTTTTGTCTTCTCTCCCTGTCTCAGGCCATCTTTTCTGGACCACAGCAATGGGGACAGCTGGCAAAACTCTGAAGAAAGCTCTGTCTGATCACACGGCAGACAACTGCACAGTGCAGAACATTAAATGTAAATGCAACTGAGATTTCTGGAAGAAATAAGCACACAGGGTGTTTCTGCAAGTAACATATTTCTACTTTGAGCTCATCCCGGGAACCTCTGTGCAGCAGTGTAAGGGCAGCCACTGACAGCCATATGTTCTATCCACGCAGAAATGGGCATGTAATTTCTTTTAAATCAGATCTTTAAAGACAAGTATCTATAAACTGACAGATCTATGTTATTTTTGGCCTCAGCTTGCATTAACTCAGAAGTTGGGCACAAAACTGTTCTATTCTCTTTTTTGTTTAACTATTCAAATTAACAGATGCATTTCCTATCATTTGGTGCTTTTTCTGTCAATAACACAAAAATCCCATGGAAACATGCCAAAGATTTTCTTAGCAACCAAGCCTTTTGCCTGATATACACAATTAACTACAGCAGTCTGTTAAAAGCTTAAAATAAACCATCTTTTTAGAATTTTATGTAGTGAAAGAAGATTCATTGGTAATGAATTTAGCACAGTTTGGGAAGAATTTATTAATGCTTATGGACGCTGAGCACTCATGGGATGTCATAGTAAAAGTAAGTGTTGCCATAAAGCCAAATCTGCTGGGAAGTGTCCAATGACTTTGAGTTCAGGTAAAGTAAAAGCATGTTCGCCAACTGATGGTACTGGCTCCTCTATGATTAAAATGTTAGAGCATAATACTGCTGGAGAAAGCATCCTTCTCCACCAAGAAGTAGTAAATTCCATTATGAAAGATGGGATTTTGACATGGTGTTTCCAGTTCCAAGAGGGTAAACATTTTGGAGAAGAACATGCAAACTCTGGGCATTGCTTTCTAAGTCTCTGGAAGGTGAAGACGAATCAGATTTTCAGAAAACTTACATAAGCTATAGTTTTTATGTCTTTGCATTTGGATAAAATAAAAGAGCATAAATTTTCACAACCTGTTTCCTGTTTCTAGAGAAACTTTTTTCTTTGCTTAGAATAATCTCCATTGACTTCATGGCCTTTGAATTGGACCGAGGGTGCAGGCTGATGGCATGTAAAAAACAACAACTGCTAGGAGTAGTATACATAACTAGGATGAAAAGAAATAAAACAATATTTGAGGTAGAGACTGGCACTCACTTGAACTCAGCTCATGTGGCATGCTTTTGTCACAAGCTAACCATCCATTTATGTTGCAGCCATCAAAAATCCCAGAGATGTTTAGGTCTCTCTGTAGGTATTAGACAGAGCTAGTATTTCAATATCCTATTTCTCCAATAATCCTGAAAGTAGGTGTCCATGAGCAGAGATTTTTTTGGCATTAGGAAAAAAAAAGTCTTATTAAGTAGGAGAATAAGAAACAAAGGACCAAGAAAACACAACATTAAGTCTTATCAACTGAAAATTTTAGGTATCCCTTTATTCAGGTCTTTTAAATAGTTTATGAGCAATGGCAGCTTTAGTGATCTCATAGGAAGAATGACTTTTCCAGTAAAGCTGTTTGTTGAAATTTAATGATATGCCTCCAAGTACAGTTCTTCTGATTTGTGCCTGCTGTCAGCAAGTCCAGTACATCATAACAACTCTCCTCTTCACAAGTGACCCACAAGATGTAACACAAACAGCTGCAGTATAGTTGTGTGGAATGATGTAAATGGCTGTGCTAAAGCTTACAGCAAGTTCCACATTCTCAAAGCTCTGCAGAGCTGTGCAAACTAGTGAAAAAATAAAGAGATTAATTCTAGTTTTAGCAGGGTTTATGGAAAAAAGGCTACTGGAAAAGTAAACATTACAGGTAATTATGAAAACAAGGAATACTTCAGTAACCTTGAGTTGAGCGGCGTGGGCTGTGCCCCATTGCAATTCTTAGGGGTCTGTGAAATGGTACTCTGAAATGGTGACAAATGTCAGCATGGGGAATCATATTTGCCTGTGTTATGGCATGGTAATAAAATGCAATGACCAGTACCAACCACCTCTGTTATTAATTTCTGCTGCCAGGGGATGGGAAAGGGGCTTCCACAGACATTTTGACAAACACACTGGCATGCCTCAGTGCACTATGCTTTCGCATGATGCTGTTTCTCACCTTCATACCTCTGTCACAGAGGTATAAAATGACCTTGAAATAACAGGGTCTTTTTTTCCTTAAGATTTGGTCTATGCATGAATCTCTGAAGTATTATAGTAGAAACGGGTCTTGTAGATAAGGAATGTATTTTCAGTTCCTAGTCTTCCAAAATACAGATGGCCATAGTTTTTTACTGATCTGATACATATGTAGGAAAAACTCTTCTGCAGGAATTGTGAGAAAAGTCTAACTTCTTAGTCAATGTGATTTTTGCTGTCTGTCTGAAGTAAGATGAGTTTTCTGCAACAAAAGTGATGTTTGAGGGAGAAAAAAGGATAATTTAAACTGAGCAATGTCACCCCTGGAGTCAACTGCTCTTAAGGCTGGGGAAGAAGTCTTCTTTTATGCACAATGCAGTAGTTCAGTTCTCATTAATTTCAATTAGAAGTTGATGAAGTTCTTTGGTTTATTATGCTGTCACTTGCACTACATTTTCAAATTGCAGCCAGACATGAAATATTCTCACAGGCAGTAACTGCTCACAGGGGATTTTCTGCAGTGCAAGACACGTAATGAATCCCAACTCATTATTATTATTAATTATTTGTATTACTTTATAGTGTAGGAGTTGTAGCCATGGATCAAGACCTCATTGCATGATGCACAAAGCCAGAATGAAAAGGCCATTACTTGCTTGTTAGTGGCATTGCTTAGCTTAAGAGCCTGAATTTGGATTTTCACATTTCCCAAACCAAATCAATGCTATCTGACCATTCAATTGTGTTATCCAGTAAGTGTTCAAACTGCCCTTGAAAACATCTATTAGAAACCAGTGCTGTCCAGGCAGCCATCCTTACTCATCTGACCCTGGAGGAAACCCTCAGGCTGAGGAACTCCTGTTATTCACAGCAGCATCACTCCCCTGGTGCTCCTCTGCCTGGCCCCCCACAGCCTCCCCACTGCTCAAGAGCAATGAGCAACTTCCAGCCCTGCCTGGTCCATGCCATCACCACTTCGTTGCACAGAACTGGCACTAAGATTTTCTTGTAACAGGTAAAAAAATGCTGAGGTATCTTATTAATAGTATGTAATGGACCCAGAAAAAAAGCCTGTCACATCTGGTATCTGCTTGTGACTTCCCTCCTGGCTTTGCCACTGAGGGTCTGAGAGCCCTTCCATTCACATCAGATGGCTTTCCTGGGACAAAAAGATGCTACTGGCCCTATGTGGTCTAAAACAGATGCTAGGAGACAGGATTAATGCAAAAAGCCACCCTCTGAGTACCATTGCTAGGGCACAGCTAATTCGAGGCCACAGAAAAGGATGCTGCAGGGATCTGTGTGGGCCTGGGCAGGAGCTCTGGGTAAGCGGTGGAGAGCGAAACTGCATCTCCTAGAAGAGTTATGCCACAAATAAATATATTTGATACATATGATGTTTGACATGCCTACATCTATATTTATGCAAGTTACAGGAGGAGTCTGAGGATGGGAGGCACGACTTGAAGCATATCCCAGTGCTAGGGCCCTGACTGCCTGCAGCATGGGATGCCCAGCAGAATCCTCCCCCATGAAGAAAGGAGCCTGGGAGAGGCTTGGCTGAGATCTGCACTAGTCACTCTGGGAGCTGATAATTGTTGAAGACATGCCAGAAAGATAGGCGTGGATTGAACAGAGGAGAGAGGTCCAGATGTTAAATCAGCTTTGTCACCTGCATAGAGATAATTTGCTATTTATGGGATCAGCCAGCAGCTACACATGAGAGAAAAGAAGCAAGAGCGGAGCTCCACTGGAGCATCCCAGAAAGGGAAGTGGGTGACAAGGATGGCCTGAAAATCATGTTAAGGTTTTTGAGAAACAGAAGTAGCAGTAGGAAGGAAGAGGTCTGGAAGCTGGGGCAGAACAAGGAAGGTATCTCTCTGTAGAAGGAAGTATTTGTTCTGCAATGAGAGTTGTCTCATTTGGTTATTGCAGCTGCTAAATTAGCTCACAGGTATTTCTGCCTGACTCCAGCATACAACTCTCTTTTTCTAGTAGATCTGGAAGGGTGCTGGTTTGCCCTTTTCCACACAGGCTGGGTCCACCAGCAGAGCGCATTCCAGGAGGTAATTGTCACCTAAGCCCTAAGTCCCAGAACATGGTAGAAGAGTGTTTGAAAACTCAAATAACTTTGCAGGGAGGGGAAACTGTTTCTTACCCATGTCCAGCTCCAGTTTTATCAGGTGTCTGAGGCATTTATATGTGGAAGGGAAACTTCACTGTGGGTTGTTGAGAAAAGCAATGAGATCCCAACTGTTTTCTCAGATAAACAAATGGGGTCTTGCCAGGATTTACAAAGTCTCAAAAGGGCAAACTGACCTTCTTACTCCATAAATAACAACAAGGATGCCAAGAACAGAAACGAAAGCAGCAGTCACCAAAATTAATGAAGAGAGAAGAGTATGTCAAAGTGGAGAAGCATCAGTGTAAAAGCACAGGAGCAATGATTGTGTCCACAGGATGCAGAGAAACAAAGGGAATTAATTCTCTTCATCACTGAAGGATGCTCCCTGGAAATAGATGGACTCAGTATACAAATACATATTGGTCTGTCTGTTCTGGAGGCTTCACTCACATTTTTTTGTCTGATTATAGAAAAACGCCTTAGTAGTCTGATCCTGTCACAAACTGGCTGGTGTATGCCAACAGCAACTATCTTTTGACATACATTTTTTGGCATGCAAAAGTGCATTTAGTGGCAGAAACAGGAAGAAAATAAACATAGCTACATACAAGAATGTAAAAGCCATTAAAGGGATTATGAAATTAACTTCTGGCAACATGGTATAATTTCTAGTAAATATAACAAAAGAGCAGATATAGGATTTCATCATTAAACAAATAGAAGGAGAGATGTACAATCAATACCAGTAAGAAGTTAAGAAAACCAAATAATTTCCAAAGCAAATAAGTCCTGTTTTGATCATGTCACAGATTTGATTGATAAATACATGAATGCAAATCAAATACATGAAATATATGTATATATACATGAAATTTTAATTATTATAGATTATATTTCTGCTGAATCATCACCAAAATGGTAGATGATAAAACCAGTTAACTGATTGATCTCAAACTTAAGCATACCTAAGGAATCCTCACTAAGGAAGCTCCTTTTTAGTGTGCTGCCATATTGCTTCATGTTATTTAACTTTTATCAGTGAAATGGAAAGTCAACTGTATCCTGAGCTGCATCCAAAGGAGTGTGATGAGGAGGTCAAGGTAGCTGATTCTGCCCCTCTATTCTAATCTTGTGAGGCCCCATCTGCAGTACTGTGGCTCTGGGGGCCTCAACACAAGAGGGATGTAGAACTGCTGGAGTGACTCCAGAGGAGCACCTCTGCTCTGGAGACAGGATGAGGAAGCTGGGCTTGCTCAGCCTGAAGAAGAGAAGGCTCTGCAGCTTCCAGTGCCTAAATGGGCCAGCAAGAAATCTGGAGAGGGACTTTTTACAAGGGCTTGTAGTGACAGGATAAGGGGGAATGGCTTTAAACTGACAGAGGGGAGATTTAGGTTAGATATAAGGAAGAAATTCTTCACTATGAGGGCAGTGAGACACTGGCACAGGTTGCCCAGAGAATCTGTGGCTGTCCCATCCATGGCAGTGTTCAAGGCCAGGTTGGACAGGACTTGAAGCAACCTGGTCTAGTGGAAGGTGTTCCTGCACATAGCAGATGATTAGAACTAGGTGATCTTTAAGGTCCCTTCCAACTCAAACCATTCTATGATTCTATGGTAATACTGCTGGTAAATTTTGCACATAAAGCAAAAATGTGAAGATTGTTAAATATTAAAAAGGACTGGTCTTCCCTCCAGCAAATGCAATAAACTGAGAACAAACAAGCAAACAGAATTCATTTACAGTGAAGCCAAATAGTTACTTACTTGGGAAAAGAACATTTGTGCTTATGCAAGCAGAGTTTACACCCCAAGGAGAAGAAATTAAGGAGTCACAGGAGATGGTGAGCTAGTCATGAAGCTTCAGTGCAAGATGGTGGCTTGAATGATTAACACAATCCTTAAATGCATAATGTATGGCACACTAAGAACAAGGGATTCAAAGCCTCCCTGTTTAACACCAGTTACTTGAAGAAACCATTTCTGGCCTCAACAGAAATGGGAAATTGCCCCTCATGTTATCAGTCCTCTGCCCTCATGTTAGCTAGGTGTGAAAGGCAGTTAGGCTGGGAAGCTGGAAAGCACCAGAGGTTGTGGCTGTATGTTGGATGTTTAATCTACAGGCCCCATCAGTTATCAGCAATACACTGGATAACAAATTTTATTATGATATATTTGAATCATGTAATTTTAATATAGCTCCTAACCAAGCTCTCAGCTTTTTGGAGCTGCAGCCACATTTTCATTAGTGTTTTGGGCAAACTATTATAATCAATAATAAATAATAATTATTAAGAGATGAGGCACATCATGTGCCTTGGTCCTAGCTCCCTTAAGCTTTGAAGCTGCTCACATCCATGTTTCAATTTAAACTCAATACTGATTTTAGCAGACACTGCACCAATTTATATCTTCCTGACAGGCTCCTAAGCAGAGGGCTCCATACAAACATGGAGGGTATAAGGACAGGAAAGGGGCTACAGTGCCTGTGTTTCCAAAGCAAAGCAAGAGTAGCTCCTTTCACAAATATCTCAGAGCCAGTGGAGAACCAGAAAAAAACCATCAGGGTAATTTTGAAAATCAGAGGCTTTCCAAAGCAGTAAGAACAGCTTTGTAGAAGGAAGCAGAGGGCACAAAACTTATGCTAAGACTGAGCTACATAAGCTTAAATCAAGGATTATATGGCATGTTTTCTTGTCTGAGTGCAGGGCTGGGTTTCATGATCAAGAGATCCTTTCTGCTTCTTGGCTGTTACAGTGAAATAGAGGCCAGAGGCTAGGAGTGAGTGCATCTGACCACTGCATGAAAGTTATATGAAGGTCATAAAATGGAATAGAAATATGAACTTTTGAAAAAGGGGGAAATAACTGTTAGGAGGCTGGAGTGCTCTGGGGTTTTGCATGGCTGCAGTGGGGCACAGTGTCAGGATTGAGGTGAACTGCAGAGTGTCTAAAATGAGAGAGAAAGAAATGGAAGGCTTGAAAAGATAAAAAAGAGATGTGACTCTGGCACTGCTTTAAAGCAATGGACTTCTTGAAGCTACAGTCATAGCAACCAGCCATTTTTTTTCCCTTATAAAATCCAGAAGTCACAGAGTACAACAATACCTGAAAGAAGCTGAACCCTCTGAAGAGCATACAGCATTTTGTCCAATGCTTCCATTCAGTCAATAGCTAAATCTTTTGGAGTAACTGCAGTAACAGGGTGGCTGCAACAGAAGTCTTTTTACCATCACATTTACAACCAATGGGAAAGCTAGTGGTGTGAGCCAAGAAGGGGTTTAGATGGTGTACCCCTGGAAACAGGGAGGGGAAGAAGCTGTGTATCAGGTACACAAGATGTTACTGGTAGTGTAGAGGAAAATGAGAAGTGAACTTAATTTTTCAGAAATTACATGATTTTACATTATATATATATATATATATATATACAAAATCACACTGGTGGCTCCTCACAAACTATGGGAATGCAGAAACCCCAGCAAGCCCTAGTACTCAGCCCAGCCCAGTTACAAGTGCTAACATGAGCTGAAACTGAGTACTGCAGTGATAGCAGTGATTGAGAGCAGTAGCTGGCCTTGATCACTGTCCAAACCCTTCAGGAAGAGCTACAATGATCAGGATGAGCTGTGTGACCATGCAATGATCTTTCCTATGGTGCCTCATGCAAAACATTTTGTGTCTGAAGATCTTTCTGATAACTCACATGGACCAAACTTCCTTGGATGTATTTAGTCCTGCTAGAACCACATTTATACCTCTGGCTTACTCACATCCTTCAGCAACATTTCTAGAGTTTAATCAGGAGCACAAACCTTGTGGAGAAAACCTCTCTTAGGCTGAAGCAGGTGAAGCGCTGCACACTGCTGCGGCCTGACAGGCTCATCACCCTCAGAGGTGCTCCAGGCTTGTGGCTTCATGAGTATTTCAGGACCTACTGTCCATAGGTGCCTTGATTTGTTTAAGAGTGAAGTGTTTTACAGATAGTTTTGAAACAGCAGGTGGAAACTTAAATCAATAGGTAACTGATTCACTTCAAATTTAGGTTGTACTTGACTGGAATGATCTCAACTCTGAGGTGTCTCAGACCCTTGAACTGTGACAGGAAGAAGATCTCAGAAAGGGTTACAAATATTTGTAAGCTAACTAATATCCCTCTGAACCACTTCACTGTTCTTGCCTTTTAGAAGAGGGAGGAGCAAAGAAGTTGTGGTTACAGAGAGGCTGTCACTGGCACCACTGGCTCCCGTATGAACTGAGATTAAAACACAGTGCTCCAAGTCTAGAACGGGGCCATCTGGGTACTGAGTGGCTCAGCCTACTCTAGGTTACCCAGGAGGCAGACGTCCTCAGCACCTCTGGAAGAGGCAGTTCTGTGTACTCGTTCTTCAGTAAGGCTGAGATACTGATAATATATCCTTATTTAATTAGATTGGATTGAATTGGATAATTTTTCTCTTATTTAGGAAGAATACAGCTGTCAGTGTAACAGCACAAGTCAGCCTGAACAATCACCTTAATGGAGACTTGAAGAACTGTTTTCCTGAGCAAATCCAAAATCATGAACTGTTGCCTTCTGTCTGTCAGGAAAATGAAGGTATTCTTTTAAAAAAAGAAAGTACCATGTGGAATATGCATTTGGAAGGAACCCATCATTTTATCACTCATTTTTAGTTCTTAAATTTACTTTCTTAACCGTACTTTCTGGTTCTATTTCTGTTTCTCTGAGGGCTCTGGCTTCTATCTTTCAGGGTTTTCTTCACAACCATAGGAAAACAACACCTTGTTTTTTTTAAAATCAAAGCTAAAAATCTCATGGGATTTGCAGAGCCTTGGGAGCCCTGAAATGAAATGCAATTCCCTGAGGTTTAGGATCACAGAGATGTAAACATGCCTGCCACAGAGGACTACCCAAATAAGCTACAAGTTTGATAATAATAATAATAATAATAAAAATAAAATACATTTTATAACATTCTGGAAGAGATTTCCAGGTACAAGAGTGAGGTTGCAAAGCTTTTGGGGATCAAGGAATAACAGTGGGTCCCACTAACATGAGATAAGTTTATGCTGAGTTTCCTGAATATCAAGTCCATTCAGGAGGTTTAATCTGCTGGATGTAATGAAAGTGACCTGTGGCAGGGGTGGAAGCAATGTGTTGGTGACATTCATAGGGAGACACCTAGGGACATCCGCTGATCTGCCTTCCAATACTGCTGCTGCCCTACAAGTGCTTTATGGTGCTTGTAAAAACCCTTTGCAAGCCATCACAGAATGGCTTTTCCACCTTCATCTGAGCTTTTCTTCTTCCTTTAAGCCAGTCCTCTCACTCTGCCTGTGCCCATGAGCCTGCTCCTGCTGTAGCCTAGAGGTACCTTTTATGCCAACAAAGAAGCCAATGTTATGAGCATGATGAAAGATGTGGCTGAGAGGCTGCAAATGTACTGAACAGTCCCCAGTCAGCTGCAGTGTTAAGAGATGGGCTTGCTCCAGCTCTGTGGTTAATTAACTGTGTAACTATAAAATATAAACCCACATTATCAGGACCATGTTGATGCAATTGCACAGAAGAGTATATAAGCAATCGCAGTAAGGAGCGAGAGGGAAGGTAAGCAGCTGAATGACTGTTTTGTTGGATGTTCCTTCATCTCCATGAAACTGCAATAAAAATGAGATACCTCCTTTTGAGGGTTCACTTCTAAAACTAAGCTCATTTTCTGTTGTGGAGTAGGCAGTTATTTACGTGATTATCCTGCTTATGTAACTGTGGACTTCCCTTGAACCGTGCATTGCCTCAAGCTGGGAGACCATGTTAGGTACTTTCTATACTTCCCTGATCTCTGCGCTTCTTGATTAAAAAATCAGGAGCAGAAAAATAGACTTAGAAATCTAAAAGCAACTTTCTCATGTCACCCATCATCCTCCTAAAGCTGCATCCTTTTGGCATCACTTTATCAAGCGAGATGACCACACATCCTGTCCAGTTTGCCTATTACATACAAGAATAGAAAGTGAGAGAGAGATGGAGTGATACATCTGGCTGCAGAACCATCACTTCTGTGGAAAATGGGTAAAGACATAGAGAAGGAGAATCCAGTATATCTGTAGAGCCAGGCACACAGGATGGGAAAACCTGCATCTCTGAGACCCCACAGTGGAAGTGAAGGCTCACTTCTATGCTGGCCACTATGACTTGAAGCTGAGCCATCCAAGCCTCTTAAACCCTCTGTTAGAAAGCAGAGTTCAGCATCTTGGAGTGTATATTCCTTCCAGCATTTTGCTTGGTAACTAAGAAAATCATCAAAGCCAAGACCTGAGAAGTCTGTTGCAAGGTGCATTTTATGCCAAATATTTGCATGCAGGAGATAACGTGCACTAACCCAGAGCATCCCAAACATTTAGAGCAAAAATACTCGAACGGACTTCAGATGCCCAGGTGTGGGTAACAAGCCTCATTAACAGCAAGTATGGAGTTCATGGATGTCAATGGTGCCCTCTAAAGGAAACGTATGTGATACACAGGAGCACTTGACAGCTGTTGCACCCACTGCCCACATCCCTGCTGAATAACGCATGATCTATTTCTGAGCAGTAATCTAAATAATCAATAAGCTGATAAAATACAGATTCCTTGCTATCCCTCCGGGATCCGGGAAAGACAGCCTGTGCAAAGTTCAGGTATTTTCTTACATTTGTTGCATCCTTGTCTCAAAACATCTGTAAACGTTGCTGGGAGCAGGACCTCAGATCATGTCTCAGAAAAGGAAGCTACATCGAACTAGCAGGACAGTCTGCACAAGTGAAAGTAGGCCATGATATATTTCATAAGGCTTTATCCTGAGCTAAATAACACAGAACAGCAGCAGGTTCATAAAGGGCAATTATAAGAGCTGTTCAGAAATGAAGTGTGTGAATAAACAAGCATCAGAGAGGAACTAGAGCTCCGTAAGTAGTGTTTTGTCTCAGCTTTAGCCAACAGGAAGGAGTCTGCAATTACTCCGTGATTCACTTACGAAATTCAACATACTCTCTTTCAAGAAATATGAAGTACCTTGAACAATAGCACATACTCTCTTTCAAACTTCCAGTCTCTGGCCGACTGCACCAAATAACATCATTTGGCCAAATCAAGAAAAGAGCCATTGAATCTATAGCAGACTGATGTGCAGTTCTTGCACATGGGGGTACAGTATTTCAGGACAACAGCCTGCTTCCCAGGAAGATTAATCTTGCATTGAACTGAACAGGCACCACAATGCTTTCTACTCAGAAAGTCAGGACAATAATTCCCAGGCTTTGTGATTGCCACTCATTAAAATGAGAATTTATTTGATTTGGTTTTGGAGGAACTCTAGATCTCAGACTGTAATTTATAATGGAGAAGATTATATTAATTAATATTAATACACTGATAAATATTAAAATATTACTATTGCTTAGAATTAAATATTTCCAGTGAATGTGTAAATGTTGCTCATGCTTTAACTGTGATTTCCCCCCCCTGGATTGCAGGTAAAGTATCATGAGGATGCTGTGATTTATCAGTTAAAGCAAAGTTACCTCCTTTGCTAACCAAAGTTACATCCACATGCCAGCATATATTCACTAGAAACAAACAAACATAAAGTCAGAGATGCTGTGTTCTTAGAAGACATTAGAATATTCTTGGGAACATTTTCATCCTAGATTTAAGCATTTCTTCCACAGAATAAATTACACACTGCACCTCATCCCAGGGCTGGAGGCTGGTTGAATGCCTTTTCCACTAGAATATGTGAGATTTGGATAGAGGATACCTATACATACACAAAAATGGGAGTGGTGCCTTATAATGAATGAGAAAGGGGAAATTTCTGATCTAACTTCCACCATGGACCAGTGTGACTCAAAGAAGGCCTTTTGTCCCTCTCATTTCCTCAGGGTTTCCACACTGGTAGCGTTAGGCCAATAGGGTTAGAGAGTATGCTGAAACAAAAATGTCTCTGAAACCCAAGTGCTCTTTTTGTTACCCACATGATAGGCTTTGAGACAAGGAAAACTGCATACAGGAAAAAAAATGCTTGCTAGCTAAATAAAAGTTCATTCCCCAGGGCTCAGGTGCTTGGTTCACACAGACAGTTTAAGACTTAGTTTTGTGCATGTTTCAACTGAGAATTTAAAGCCAGATTTAGCTTTGCAGCAAGTGGAAGGTCAGGTATGGGAGCTCAGTTTGTGCCCTTTGCCAATCCAAATATGATTTCTTCATGCTGAATACTAGTAATTAACTGATCTCTAGTGCATTACAGCACCTGGGTTATCTATCCTTGCTACCACGAGAATTATTAGGCAACAAACTGTGAAGCTAACAGCTCATTAGAAGCTTTGCAAAACACAGCAGCACATACATAGCCCCAGTCCCATAGACACCTGATGTATCACAGTGTAGAGAACAGCAATGGAAACAAGATGACTAGTATAAAGGTTGAATGACTGTGAAGGTGCAGAATGTGGGAGCAGCAGGAGGATCAGCAGAATGGCTGTAAGAGGCACCCAGGTCACCAAGATCCTAGCACAGCAATGTGTAGCTTTTTGGGTAGGAGGGGTGGCCTATATCCAGGTTAAACAAAGACTTAAGCTTTTGAGGGGAGATGGCAGGAAGGTAAAGAACAGGTTGGAGCCCTTGGCAGATCAGAGGAGGTGAGAAAGAACACTGGGGATATCCTAATGACTCCCAGAGGTGGGGCAGGACAGATGCTAAAATCATGGGCAACTTCTAAAGGGCTCAAAGGGCACTTCCAAAGCCAGCTTTCTAGACAGAATGATGGTCCATCAAGAGGAAAGACACAGTGGAAGCAGCAAGAAGAGTTAATGAAAGTCAGAGGGAAAGAGAAGAGGTTTGAGGGACATCAAAAGGTCCTGGAGACAGAGTTTGGACAAAATGTTTGAGGGAACAGGAAGATGGAGGAAAAAGGGCATTGGAAGGGTGAGCATGTCCGAAGCAGCTATTGTGGAGAAAGAGTTAGGATTTGCATCCTGAATACAATACTGTCATATTCAAGAACAGATGGACACACAGGAGGTGTCTGAGGCAACTTTGTGCAAGTAGCATGAAGGTGCTTTGTGCAAAGGACTTCTGCTGGAAGGAAGCACTGATGCCAGTGGGATGATGACAGAATCATAAAATAGCTTTGGTTGGGACCTTGACAGATCGTATCATCCAACCCTCAGTGCTGGGCAGGGAAAGAAAATGGTACATAGAAGAGGAAAAAATCTCTTGCATCTTCACAAAGTTAAGCCTCAGTTATATGCCTGAAATTCATATCCAAAGTCAAACCTTCCCTTCCCAGACAGTTCTCTGTGGCTCATATTCCCCCCCTGGAAGCAATGCTGATTTTGCAGATTACTGAATTGTGACTGTAACTGCTCTGGATTCCTTGTGACAGAGAACAGGGATTTTTGCATTCCAAAAGCAGGGAAGAGACACACATGACAATCAACCTGTAGCTTGCTCTGAACACACATGCACATCCGACGCACAGCTTATGCCAGCCCAAAACAAAGGTAGAAGTGTTTCTCATGCAAACTGGGCTGGTGGTTAACCACGTGAATGGTACCTTTCAGAGAGGTATCCTAGCAACTCCCCGCAGCAGCCACGGTCCCGGCTGATGCCGCACACTGATTCGGTTGTTCTCCCCCTGCAGACATCAAAACTTTGCAGCTAATCAAAGAGATAATTCGGAACAGGAGCCATGTTAGATCCAATCCAACAAAAGGGACAGTTATAAATGAGCAGTGCCACCTGGGGCATCTCTTGTGCTTAAGGTTGTCATCTTGGAACAAGAGGAGGTCAGGCTCAGTGAAGCCATACAACTCAGGGAACAAACCCTCCCCTCCTGCAACTGCTGTCCTGAAGGTGCTCGCTTCTCCTGTGTCCATTTTTGCTGGTCTCTGCTTTAGAGCACTGTGCAGGACTTATCACTGTTTTCTTGGACAGCACAGGGTCACCTGAAGCACTCTAGAGCACAGGCATCAGAAAAAGCCCTGATGATGCTCTTGTAGCCATCCGCCCCTGCACAAATTCCTATTCCTGACTGTCAGATCAGATATTCTTTTGCCTTTCCTGACAGTGCAGACAGGCTCCGGGCTAGCTGGATTAGGCCTTCTTAGGACCAGCAACAAACCTGAGGCAGCCTAAGCCCATCCTCTCCAAGTGTTCCTATTTTGGAAGCATTATGGATTTGCAATTCACCTCTTTCTTTAGGCATGCAAAGCAGAATCAGCAACACAAGATTTATTAGGATCCTGAAAAAACTTTTTCATTTTTACCCTTTAACTAGCCCAAAGATACCACAGATCTGAGAAAAAACATTCAATATATTTAAGCACTTCCCAGTTCTTACCACTCTAGTGTTCTTCAGGCTTCAGTTCAGAGCTGTGAAGGGCATCCCAAGTCCTCTTCCTACAGCTTACATCTCTTCTCCTAGATTATGGAAGATTCACTACCCTCCACTGCTCATCTCCACTTTAAAGAGAAATATCTTTGTTCTTAAAACTTCCTGTTTTGTCTGCCAGGTAAGCCCTGACACCTGAGCACCTTCCTCATATGCTTCTCACATACTGGAAGACCAGTTTTCCCAGGACAGTAACAATTTTCCCCAGTATTCCACTAATGCAGTGGAATATTTGGGAATCAAACTTTAATGATCTGTTCTTGCTGAAATGGAGGAATTTCTCCCACTGCCTTTGGTGGGTCAGAGGGAAAGCAAAACACAACAAATATAACAGTCATATGAGCTGAATATCCAACAAAAAGAATCGACAGCTGGACACAAGCATCAAATCATACACAAATCATCATCAAAGCATTTGTGACTCACTTTTTACTACTAAAGATGGATTCCTTTGCAGTCAGTCAAGTGCTATTAAACACCAAAAAATGCAATGTGCAGGCTATCTGGAGACAGAAGTTGTGAAGAGGTGTCAAGAGGACTATTGGGGATATCATAAGGTCCATGGACCTTTAGAAGACCCTGCAAAAGTTGCTTCCAGTCAGTACAAAACTGCTCCTCAACAACAGAAACACTGCTTACAGAGTGCCTACAAGAAAGCTGGAGAAGGACTTTTTACAAGGGCACATAGTGACAGGACAAGGGAGAATGGCTTTAAACTGAAAGAGGGGAGATTCACATTGGATATTAGGAAGTTCTTCCCTTTGAGGATGGTGAGGCACTGGCACAGGTTGCCCAGAGAAGCTGTGGCTGGCCCATCCCTGGCAGTGTTCAAGGCCAGGTTGGATGGGGCTTGGGGAAACGTGGTCTAGTGGAAGGTGTCCCTGCCCATGACAGGAGGGTTGGAACTGGATGAGCTTTCAGGTCCCTTCCAACCCAAACTATTCTGTGATTCTGTTAGGGCTCAAAGGTTTCCCCTTTCTGTCAAAATAGCAGATTTCTTCTCAAAGAGCTGGCTTTATATGGTTTAAGTGTAATAGTATTTGCATACAAGTAACTCCAAAACTAAACAGTGCAACAAACAGAAGAAAATAAGCTGTATGGATAGACAGCAAAGAGGGGAAGAGGGGAACTGTACCTGTGATACTGTTCTTAGCAGATCAATCAATTTTCACCTTCCTAATGCAGATATACCTTTTTATTTGTGCAAGGCACCGCAACATTTGCTTCAGCAAGAGTCTGGATGTGAACATTTGTGAACATAAGAAGGGGCTGATAATATGGAACAGATTAGAAACTATACTTGTAATTGGAACAGCAGGGCATGTCAGTTCAGCACCAAAGTTAGAATTAGCCAGATGTTAATGGGTTGGCTTGCAAAGAAACAAACCCCAACCCTCCATATGCTATATGATCCTTAATAACTGCAGCAGCTACATCATTGTTTCATGCCTTAGAATCCCCGACCACAGGGATATAAAATAAACAACCTGCCCCAGCAGTATCTTCAGTGCTGCCTTCTACAAGGGCAGCAGCCACCCACAGGTAGGACAAGAAAGATAAGACAAGTAACTGGACACTCACAAACAGCCACAGTATTACCTGCAGCCTTCTCCTACCTCTCACACCAGTATTCCCCCAAAGAATTCACTGCAGAAGAGGAACACACACAGTTAGAGTCACTGTTGCTGGTCACCATTGTCCTGATATTATGACCATCTGCAAGCAAAATGAACCAGCTAAATTCTGTAATGTTATCTGTAATCCTGCAATATTAT
Source organism: Agapornis canus (assembly GCA_036873685.1). NCBI lineage: Eukaryota > Metazoa > Chordata > Aves > Psittaciformes > Psittacidae > Agapornis > Agapornis canus. The sequence continues at coordinate 1,641 of JBAFWW010033834.1, read as the reverse complement.
CACATCATATAGTAACTGTGACTGTTAACCAAGCAGGTAGACATGAGTTACTGAGCACCTAGTGAGTACAGTCTGGGTCTGGATCTGTCATTAATTTTCTTTCTGAATGGGGGAGCAGGCAAAGTTATTGCACAATGCAGACAGCACTGTCTGCATTTCAGCAGAGCCATTATGTGCAGAGACAATTCGACTCAAAGCATCTTGAAATCATGAGACGAATTTTCTGTTTTCATATGTTTTCAACCAGGCCCATAGGGAGCGTATCAGAGGCATTGCACAATCTGTTGTTCAAGTAAAGAACTACCTTCATCTTATTTTATGAAATGCCTCTTAAATGCTTCACTGCCTACCTTCTTAATTTGTGTACATGGCATGGCACCTTCCCTCCCGCTCCCCCAAATCAGTAACATGATATAAAATGCCAGAACTTTGTGGTAAAGATGATCCACACACACAAATTTCATTCAATTCCTTTAATAAAACCATTTTGTTAAAAAATGACTCAGTAACGATCGGAATTTTACATAGAAAAATTAGAAATTACAAAAATGACATTATATAATAAATATAATCCGAACATATGAGGAGAGTTAGACAAATTTGGTAGTACAAATTTAGAGTTAGACAAATTTAGTACTACAGAAAACCTATGCAGAAGGGAGATCAGCTGTTCCTGAGTTAATCACGTTTCTGTTGATATTCTTCTGAGAAAACATAATTGCTGTGTAGAATATTCTCTTTCTACCTGAGCCTTTGCGGTAGGTACATCTCTTCTATCCATCCTGTGACACTGCTGTTACACATATGCCTTCTCTTGACACAGTTAAAATGCTCCCGAAATGCCTGAGAAAGAAAGTATATGAGGCCTAAAAGAAGTATGCCAGTGTCCTGTGAGCAGCTGACAGGTAAAACCCCAAACACATGCTGGCTAGCCAGAGATACCCATCTAGTAGCTGCTACAAATGCCAGGACTGCCACATAAAAACTTGCTGCCTTTCTTAGTCAACTCATTCTGCAATGAATACTAATGCTCTATCACTTAACATACCATCACACCATCAGCGAGTCTCAAAAATTTAAGACAGTGATGGCACGAGACACAGAGTGAGAGTGAGCAAGAGCAAAGGGGTGGGAGGTGAGAAGGAAAGAGAGCAAGGGCACAAGAGTGAGAGGGAACATGAAGGGTGCAAAAGAGAGTGTAAGGAAAGGGCACAAGTGAGTGTGAGCCTTTGCAAGTCCTTCCCTTCCTATGGCACCCCAACCTGCTTTCTGTCTCTGAGCCTCTGGGACCCTGGGTCACAGTGCAGCAAGGTAAATGACAGTCCGTCTGGATGGAGGCCAAGTTGGAGCAAGAGCGTCTCCTCAGATGACTGAAGTGGCCATCCAGTGCCTACCTCATCTACCAAAGTCCCTCAGGACACCTTCCCCGTTTTTCTGCCAGAACAGTCACTGCCACACCTCCATGGTCTGTATCTGGACATCATATTTTAGAAGAAATTTCCTGCATGGCTGTTCATAGGTTGTTCTATCAAAGTGCATCTTTCCTCTCTATATATACCGGCTTATGTAAATTATTCCTTCACAAGGTGTCCTGGGTTCAGCAGTTGCAGTCAGTTTTTCTTCTCTGTAGTAGCTGGTGTT
>JBAFWW010033826.1:0-10511 GCA_036873685.1 Agapornis canus | reverse complement strand
CCCCCCCCCCCTCCCCCCAAGAAAAAGAAAGAAACCAAACACTAAAGACTTAAGTAAGAGAATGTAGTGAGCTTATCATTCAAGCACTCTGATTAGTGGGGCACTTAAAATGCCTACATATGCATTACACTCAAGAATATACTTGCTCAGATAAGCCAGCCAAGAACAAACATGTCACAACATCGTTTTATGAACACACTCTTCAGTTGCTTGTGGTCACTGGGCATTAATCCAGCCAGAAGCTCAGAGGACTCATCTTCACTACCTTAGGACCATTTCTTGAGGTCTCCTGTTAACCTGGCATTTAAAATACCAAACAAAAATGGTAGTGGCAATGACAGCACACTCTGCAATAACACAACAGCAGCTCAGGAGGATGTATGCAACCTCTGATGGTACTGGACAGTCCACATTCCAAACAGCACAGCGCCACTGGCTTTCACCTAGATCAAATTGCCCTTTCTTATCTCTCTTCACTGGGAGTCACTGGCCACTCTGGTTAGACCTGCTCAGTTTACCCCTTATTTACAGTTTCTGTTTAGCACAGAGCTTGTGTTTTTTTTTGACAAATCTTACCACAAAACAAGTTCTCTGCTAATCAGAATCAACAAGAGCATCACAGTTCTGATACAGCATGTATCAAACTGGAGGCAACACGCCATGTGTGCTGTGATGCATCAGAATTCATCACCTGGCGGTCACCTTGGACCACAAGATCACCCTGCTTCCCAGACGCTGGCTGCTCCTTGACCATGCTGTCCTGCTCCTGCAGGAGCACATAGTGGCCGTGCACAGCTGGAAAGCCACACAAACAGCAGTTCTGTGGGACAGAGCTGTATCGTGACACTTAACATCTGCCTAAATGCCAGGGCTTCAGGCAGCTGCAGGGAAGAGGATTTGGGTTTTTCTGCCTAAAATTGTGGTAGCTGCGCTTTTATCTAACATGTTTTTAGAAATCAAATGGATTATAAAAAGCACTTAAGCACCCAGACTTCCCAGCAATTAAAAAAGAACCTCAGGGAATTTCATGGCAGAAATAGCATTACCAGACTACCTGAAAAAGCTGGAAAATCTAGGAGGACTGTAGGGTTTGGGGCTGCTTCTTTTCCTTGGAAATACATGAAAGCCAACATTTTCTCTGCTTTTTAACCAGTGGGTGAAGGTTCTCTGTCAATACTACCCATAATACACTGAAGTGGCTTTCTCACTAGCTTTGAAATGCAATCAGCATTAGAATGTATGCACCTTTGCCATTGTGATACATCAGTCTTCAGAAAAAAAGAATTATGACAAAAAAAGATTGACAAATTTTGTAAGCCATCATCAGGTAATTAAACCTCTAATTTATGCAGACTGTCAACATTCCTTTCTTCTGAATTTTGTAACGGTTGTTGCTCCAGCTGTGAACATTTGGCTATGGTAGAATTGCAGCTCCATTACTTTTGTTGCCATGGTAAGCACACAAAACAAAAACCCCAAACTTTTTCTTAATAATACTTATGCATGTTATACTTCCAACAATCTGGCAGCTGGCCTTTGCAATCCAAAGACTGCCAGTATTCCTGAGGGGGGAAAAAAAACACCTATCACCAGGTGAAAAGATCTTTATTCTTTGCTCTGGCTAGGAGTTCATGACAAGAAAAATAAACAGTTAATCACAGAAGTGACTCTGACTTCGTTTGCCCCTGTTGTCTGAGCCTGCACATCTGGATTCATCCAAGAATATCCTTCCTCCTTCACATAGCACTGAAATCCCTTGAATGCATGTACACTTATAGTAAATGCAGAATTCAAAATAAAACAAGTGTCATGAAAATACTGAAATCTAACCACCTCCTCCTATGTTGCCAGAAAGGCTTGCTTTCCGTGAAAAGTGAGTGTTGCACAAGTGGAGTTGCAGCAGCAATTTGTCCTTATTAGACGACTTTTGCCTTCACTGCTTTAGAAAGGTAGTGAGATTATGGCAGGAAAGCTGAATGGGAATTTCACTTCCTTAGGTATCTGCTTTTCCCCTCTCAATAAGATCATATTATGTTAACTATATAATAGTTTAGTTTTCCATGCACCTATTCAGATGGTATTCACACATTTTTTCCTGCTTAAAAAAAAAAAGTGAGAGAATAGTAAGTTCTTAACACATGAAAAAACCATGTCACAGAGCAACAGGCACCAATATTCAATCTTCTCAGGTTTTGCATATTGTTCTTAAAAAGCACACTGACCCCTTCTCTTCCTACTTTCATAATTCAGTTTTATAACAGTTAAACTGAAGAGTATCAGTCTGAAACTACTTGTCTACAGTTAATTAAGCTTCTCTAGCATGCCTGTGCATAGGTCACCCAGCATGCACTGTATCTCTATGCTAAAACATGATCTAGCATTACAAAACTTTCAATTCATGTACAGAATGACAAAGCTGTGTGTTATTTCAGAAGTTAATTATTTCTATTTTTTGTTGGATCATGCTTCTATAGATCAGCTTTAGACCAAGGATGTTGTTAGACAAATGGCTTATATTAAACAAACTGTCTTTTCTATTAGGGAACAGGAGAACTCAAAAGTAATGAGGAAATAAACAGCGGTCAGCTAAGGCAGGATCTAGGCCCTATGTCTGCAGAAGGATTTCTAGACTAATTTTTCAGCGTTGAACCACTAAGATCAGATATACAAAAATAAAGCTTGAAATTTTAACCCATGTGCTTCAAAGGGTACATCCACACAGATGCAGATTGTCGTAAGTTTCAACAAGGGCAGACAAAGCTCATTGCTTGTTTGGAGGCTCTATAGCAATATGTACTCATGTAGTGGTGTTTTCAACCTCATCCTGATTCTCAGGAAATAAAAGCACCAGTCTGCCTATAGCAAGACAGAGGACCTGGACAGAGGACCTTGGATTTATTTTAAGATCAGGGTGTAGTAGTCGTGGAAGAAGCCAAAGAACCTCTACAGGTCTTCTGAAATTAGCTTCATTTGGATGACTGGTTCACAGTGGAACCCCAAGAACAGATTGGTGCAACATCCTCCATCTAGACAAGAACAGGAAGAAAGAATTAGTAGTCTTTTTAAAGGGGATACAGATTCTTATACAAATCTCTTTTGGCAATAGCCTACTAAACACTGAATCACAGAAAAGCCTACCATTTACAATACAATAGATAACCAAAGCCTCTGGAAAGAGCAGATGAGGTCATTAGTTGTTCTGTCTGTCCTTCAGTCTTTAGTATCTTTATAGCTTAAGTGTAATTAAAGCAAACTTGAATCTCAGGGGCTTCTCATTTTTCTTTGTCCCATTTATTGCAGTGCTACTTACCCTATTACTCTAGTCCAATTTTTTGGTTTTTCTCATACCAGGTAGGACACTGAGGCCTAGTAAAGAGAATTATTTTTAATGCCTATTCAAGCCACTGGGATAATGATCAAGCTTCAAGCTCTATAAGCAAAACCAGGCTCCTGAACATCCCTAAGGACCCATACTGATAGCACCAAAAAAGCTGTAACTGCATACTTGCACAATCAGGGTGTCAGAAGAAAAGAGTCATTCTGCAGCAGTTCTGGTTGACTGCTTGCAAATACTACATGGCTTCCATTAAAATCCAAACACCCATGTTTTTAGGCTATTTCTCTTTCAAGATGTTAGGGAAAAACTGACATGATTAATTCCTTTCTATAGACTCCAATTGTAGTTATGCATCTTGCAGTCTATACAAATCATTTAGTAAGGACAAGGCAGCTTGTGTTAAAACTAAATAAAGTGTTCTGCATTGTCTGTAACAGCTAGTTTCTATACTCAGTCAGATAACATATCTCACCAGGTTGGTTGTATGTAACTAGAAAAACTGGTGTGAATACTTTTTTATGTAAGCATGTAAAACTTGAAGCAGACCAATTTGTAAGGTTTAAAATAACCTATTTACTGGTTGATTTAACTGTTACTCAGAATTATTTCTTGAAGCACTAAGGAAGAAAACTGAGCACTCTGTAAGACATTCTACTTTCTCCAGAAGCAGATGAGCTGCCCTTAGTATTTAAAATCTGGGAGAAAAAAAATCCATGAGCTCTCCTGTGAAAAGAACATCCAGGTCAGAAAAACAAAATGACCCTGCGATTCAGAGTGTTGATGCCAATTTAGGTCATTTTTACAGAACTTGGCTAGAAATCAAATAGATAAACCAGGAAACCTGAGTTCCAAATCTGATGGTAAGGTGGCAACGAGTAGTTGGGCACAGTAAACTGCTCATCTAGAGCTAGATGTAAGCATAGCCTTAGAATTAAGCTCTTTATCCTCTCATTAAGTTCAACTATTTATTTGTGCAAATTTCTTTTGCTTAAGCAAATAAAAATTACACTTACGTGTTTAGTTGTTTATTATCACACTATTACAACACTGCCTATCTGTAATTTCTATTACCATTTATTCTTGGTCTTTCTGCAACGTAACCTAGGAAAGGTCAGAGACTACGTATTTCTTATTTTTAGTGTGATTTCCATTTAATTGTCTTTTTAAGATGTTGTGCTCACCACTGCAGATAGACTGTCCATGCTGACATCTACAATCTTAACTTTTACTACATCAATTTGAAAGAGCAACATAACAAAGCACCTAATGCACAATAGCCAAGTATCTGCAGTGAACAATCCAAATTGCTCTTTAATGACAGCTGACACAGGCATACATCATGCAGATAAATTGAAAAATTCTACTGAACATGGTACATTTGAAGTCCATGGCATCACTTCTGCACATTCTATTTCCTGAAATATATATGTTTATGTGCCTTTAATGGGAATGTGAAGGACTTCCTGTGACACTTCCAGCAGAATACCCAATTAACTTATGATTAGCCTGCCTTCCTAGAATCAAGTTACAGCCTGTGCCACTCTTTGGTGATACAGGTTTAGTCACCAAGCAAGAACTACAAGTTCACAAAGACGTCATATGGATTTTGCCTAGATATATTGTTCATTAGATAAAGCTTGTCAAAGCTAGTAATTGGTTTAAGGAATGTAGAGAGTTTTCTTTTTACATCCAAAAACCCCACCAAACCCCCAAAAAACCACCAACCCAAAAAACCCCCACCAAACCACCAAAAATAACCCCCAAACCAACACAAAACAAACAAACAAAAAAGAAAAATCAAACAACTCCAATATTACCTTTAGTAATGTGTATTTGCTTTCAAGCATTTTCTTCACACGGTTTGCTCACATCCACTTGTCATTTTCACTACTGTGTAAATTGTCAAACTTAAGTGTAGCACATATTTACCACGATTGTGTAGGGGGTAAAACAAGTACTTTGTGGATACACCATTTTGTTAAATTAACAACAAACATAATTTTAATGCATTTTGTTTCCTGCTCTTGACTGAATTCATTTTTGGGTGATAAGCTGTTGACAGTGGGACAGGTTAATGGGTAGTGTGAAATAGGGCACTTGTTGAAAACTTTCAAGGTCACCATTTGCTATGCTGTGCTACTAAAACAGCATTTTTAAATTCAGGATTGTTCATTTATCTTGCAGGTCAGGCTTAAAGTTCAGACGTTTGGAAGGGAAAAGAGTTTGCTTAGACAAGTAAAAGGGGGAGCAGTAGGGCTAATTGCATTTCAAGCCACAACTCTTCAGGAAATGAACCATGTCATTCCCCATTCCTGTGGTTTTACTATTATGATCCAAGAACATTCACAGAACACCAAGTTAGCACCCTGAGATGATTTGGCAAGTGCTTTCCTGCTTATGCCAGCTATTGTTCTAGTAACGGACAACCTGCAGGGACTCTGGTTAGCTACATTTGAAAAAAAGATGACTGACAAAGAGCGGAGTTAGTGAAATCCTTATTAAATTACAGCTTTTCATGTGCAGTTAAAACACAGATCATAAGCCTAAAAAATTTATGGGATATGAATGAAAGTCACTTCAGCTGGGAGAGAACAGGTGAAAAAAAGACGACTAAAGATCTACCAAGCCAGATGAGCAATACTCTAAATACTAAATAGGGAGACCAGTGAAACACAAAAAGAATTCTGCATTTCAGCCATTAAAGTCACATGGAAACCATTAGAGTTGTGTTTTTGTCAGGAGAAGCCCTAGGTAAGTGTATTAAAGATGACTCATAGGAGTGGCTCTCAACTGAAGTAATTTCTAAATGAGAGATGCCAAAGAAAACTGTAGCATCAAATACCACAGGCTGAGCTACAAAAAATGCAGAATAAATAAGAACAATACTGTTTCCTCTTGGAATTAATATGGTATTCAGGCTTATTCTAATTAGCCTTTTCCCCCTAATTTGCTGTTAACTATTGCTATTAAACTATTCATCTTATTAAGAACTACAAAACATCATAGATCTGAAAAACCGCTTAAACAGCTCCAATGCAATTCACTGGGTACAGAGTCAAACTTTTCTCCCACATGAAGCAGGCATCAGTAGTTCCTTCAATTACTCCATGGTTCTTTCTCAAAAGAGTAGTAGCAAACTACTCATGTACTAAAATGGACTGACAATTTATCTCCCTTAGGGCAGTATTTCCTCTACATGCATGTGAGGAACCTTTTTTTTTTAATGCTGATTTTGTTCAACATGAAGCAAAGCTGTATGAACTCTTAATGCTGCATCTAAAAGAAAATACATGTGAAGTATCTAGAATTGAGAAATACATGGCTATTGCTGCAGTGGCCTTTACCTAATCTCTACTTAAAAAAAAATAAAAAAAATAAAAGTGCAAGTGACTTCAAACAGCAGCTGTTTGAAGTATTTCTTACTTTCAGTGAGCCATCAAACTTCCTGAATTTTCATACTGATGTCCTATGAAGTTATAAAGTTAAGTCCTAATCACTATTTCCTCAATGCTACTAACCAGGTTATTTTTAGGGAAAGCTCTAAGGTCACTGTGACCATATGTTCAGCCTTATCTAATTGTTTCCCTTATCCACCCTATGCTTATTTTATTCTATGCCCTGTAATTACCTTTCTGTTATTCTCTGCATTTTCAGTCCCACATTTTGTAACATATAAAACAATCACTTCCTGCACTGCATAAACAGAGCACTTGACCAGAATGAATGACCTGGCAAGATACTTTCTAAGACCTCAAGCAGGCATGTATTGTTTGAAGTGTTAATACTGATTAAAAAAGCAAATTTTTCTTACAGATCTGAGTAGTTATACCTCTAAACTCACAGCTACTGGAAGCTTTAAAGCCTGTCTCCCCATCTGTCAAGAAATTCATAAACATAAGCAGGACCTCATAATCACAGAAGTGAGTAAAACCGAAGTTCCTAAACAAGGCACAAACAAGCTGAGTGGATAGAGAAGGGAACTGAGCAAGAATGAAGTCTAGTATTTCATTTTTTTAAAAAAGGCTTTTAATATAAATCTGAATACAAAAATAACCAATACACCTAGTCATCTCAAACAAATCCTCAAGGCTTTCTTTTATTAATTCCCTGACAATTTGGCAAATGCTTGTTTTCTCTGTTCTGCAGTCATATACTCACAGGCTTCCAAAATATTTACTATAATTAAAGTCTGTTGAACTGTTCTCGCTTTTACCCATATTCTTCCATTCATTCCCAGCACCATCTCAAATGGGTACAATTGTGACAACTCCTGAATTATTTCAGATTTGGGAGCCAAGAGTCTGTAAAAAAAAGATTAAAGAAGTCGTTATACAGACCACACTATCAGTAACTAAACTGAAGTACTGGTGTTATGTGAGCTATTAAGGCAACACACCAAAAGGTAAGATGAACAAGTCACATATATGCATCCAGAATAACAATATAGCATCAGATTTTTGATTCTGCTTTCATCCAAAATATATTACATCTAAAATATTACACCTAAAAATACAGATGTAATTTTTCCTAATTAAAGTCAGAAGTAATATCTGATAATTTAAGGTGAATCCATACTTTTGTAACAATTCTACAATTTAGTAAGTCTAAAAATTCCAGTTTGACAAAGTGACATTTTTAATGTGATGTATAATTTTAACACCAGAATCAAAGACATATCTTCAAAAGACAGCTTCATTCCTCCTTCAGGAGACAATGTTAACAGCAGTAAACATAGAATATTTTAGTTTTATTAGGTGAGAGAAAACTGAAAAAAAGCATCAAGAAATATTGTAATACACCTATGATCAAATCAAGATCCAATAGGTTTTCTTAAAGAAACATTACCACTTGTACCATACTGTTATTCCTTTACTTGCATGCACACAAAATCTGGAAGACGCACAGAACAGCTGGAAAAATATTTGTGTAAGTTCACACTGACTTCTGATGGGACATGTAACCAGACAAATTACTACTTTAAAAATCCATGTATGAAATAGCTGCTCTTCACCTCCAGATTGATTTTCCAAAGGACAACAAAACAAAACACCCAAAAGCAACAATGCTTAACTATCATTTAACCATATAATCTGGCATTCTTTGACAATGACAAAAATCTTGTATTTATGTCTGCATACATAACTCCTAAATTCATGATATATTAAAAAGCTTCTGAAACAGTTCCTGGATTAACATGTCAACTTAAAAAAAAAAAAAACCCAGAAAGTGAGATTTTAATTTATCTGTATCAGTATTTCAAAGCAATTTCTTTTTCTTGGGAAGTCAGAATATAGTATGTATCGATGTAGAAAGAGCTCTTTTATCACCTATCAGCCAAACATACATTCCCAACAGTCCCCATTAACCAGAAAAAGGACAGTAGGCATTCACAGTTTTTAAAGTTCAAGGTAGTAGATACATACCTGAAACCCTAGCTGAATATCTTATTTTGCCAGGTCACTGATTTTGTTTTCCATGCTACCTTGGCAACCAAATCTCTCTGTTTAAGCAGGTCACAGCAAACCATACTGAAGAACATATAAATCTCTTAAGTGGGAAAATAAATTCTCCTGCTAGGCCAATATCCATACCCTATTCAGCAAAACTGTTATAAATGCACCAAAACAATTACACACTGATTACTGAACTGCCCACACTGCTCAGAGGAAATAGTTGCACGAATCCTACCCACCATAGTGTAAGTTAGTGACTACTTACTTTCCTTAGTACTTACTTTCTTATTAGACCTAAGGAAACTTTAAAGAGGAAGCCATCTTGTCCAATTATTCCCATTCCACTTGATCTTCCACTGCTGTCTATACAGACCATCTCTGGTTCCATGTCTTTATTTGCTACAATGAACTGACCATAAATAAGATCTCCAACCTAAACAAAGCAGTATTAAAAAGCAAAAGGAGTAGAGAAGATCATACTGCACATTTGTAAGCAATGCTCAGTTGCTAGAGACCCACTCATAAGGCCACAAACCAGCTTTAAAATACTGGTGACACAAAAACAAACTGGTATAGTAAGAATTTTCATGTTTTCTACTTCAACTAAAGGCAGCATCCCCTAGGAAGAATTATCTTTTATCATTACTGATACTGGAAAGATAAAAAGTAGAGAACTTTATTTCAGGGAATATATCTCTTTTTAAAGGCCAAACATTATGCAATCTGCTCTTGTAGACATTTATCAGGATAATGACGATGATAACAAAAAAAGAAATCAAACAAACAAAAAATCAACAAACAAAAAAACCACCAGCCAACCGACCAACCAAAAAAACCCCTACTCCCTTCCGCCCACGAAACACAACAAACCACACTAACCTATTCTAGTTTTCTTTACAGTCAAACTTTACATTCTGCAGATGGTATCTCAGTTGAATGCAGAAGCTATGGCACGCATGTGCCATAGAACTGTTTAGAAAAGTGTTGTGGGAAATGTTTTCTACCAGTACTGGATGGTATAAAAGCTTGTTTTAAACCCCTAACTCTGGAGTTCCTCTTCAGATGTATATTACTCATGAACTGTATCTGCTGCTGGCAATGTTAAGGTAAAGTTAAAATACAAGGACTGAAAAAACCTGCCATCTGCCAGATATCAAACCACACTAAATTAAATGATCTCTAAAAAAACCTCAGAAAACCCACAACCCAATCGTACACGCAGGAAAAAAATCACTGCAAATAAATCCGCACTCCTCCTTTTACATACGGTTTATAAAAACAGTTCTACAAAGGAAAAACACGAAACCGTAACAAAAGCACCAGTAAGAGACATCACTAAAGCGTTACCGCCAACCAACATGAGCATTAACCTGCACGTTCGGCCTATTCCTCTTCGTGGCGCCTTCAAAGGCCAAGTAGGACAGAGACGCCTGCTCACTCCCACCGACGTCCAGTTTAAACACATCCCCCGCTTTGGCCGTCACTATTCCTATTGCGTGATCGCCTTTGATCGGAACATACTGCAAAAACGGTGTGCGGGACAAAAAAACGCGGACACACGGGTCAGGAAAGCGAGCACAAGATAGGGCCTCCTCCCTGTCCGCCCTCCTCCGCACACAGCGGGTTCCCCCTCGTCCCTACCCGCTTCTGCTGCGAGTCCACCCAGTAGGCGCCACCGGCCGCCTGCCGGTGCCGCAGCAGGCCGCATTTGGTCACCAGCA
>JBAFWW010033825.1:0-17190 GCA_036873685.1 Agapornis canus | reverse complement strand
CCAACATTGAAAGTAAAGTTTTTCTTTTGAAGAAACTTGTTAAAGAAATAAAATTACTTCAAAACAAAAATTGAAACTAAGTTCAGTGTAACAACATAATAATAGTGAAACTGGAAAGTATTTCCTTAACACATTTGCTCAAACACTTATTAAAGGTATAAACTAAATCCAAGAAAAACAAATCCCAGGTGTGGAAATGTGGTTAACCCATGACTCAGTTTAAATTTAAAATGTAAAATAAAACAGTAAACTTTCACCAGTTTGCTTTAATTCTAGACAGGCATAAAGAAAAAGAGGTGGGGGGTGGGGAGATCCTTACAGTCCTCCTTCAAGAGATTCCAGTGCACGGATGGAGAGCTGAGAACAGCCTTGTAGTAACATTTATAAAGCAAGAACAAATGAAATACAAAGACCTAAATGCTCATGGCTTTTTCTGCCTGCAAACAGGCATGAGCTACACTATGCTCAGAATAGTGCCATGTGCAGAGATCTGTAAGGAGATTAAGGTAATGTTTTCTTCCTCTATATGGGCTTGTCATATCATCAGAAAAGACAGAAAAGTGTTGACAGCAAACTGCTATTCCCTCTCCTGCCTAAAAGTCTGTGTGTGGGTAGCAAATAGCAACAGTCTTAAGGACAGAAGAAAAGATAAATATATGCTACCAATTCATGAGAAGGATGAGTAGTACTCTTTCATACCTTGGAGAGATAAAGAAGTTACAGAAAAGTGCAACTGAAACTTTCCTGAAGTAAAGTCTCCACTGTGCCATTTTTAGGGGGAGGAAGGGGTACAAGACTGTAATACATATTATTTGTTATGTATACTGAATTGGAATGTGTCAGGTCTAGGCGCAAATAAAAATTTCTTCCAGACTTTGTTCCCTGAATTACTGCAGTATATATATGCAAATCAATAGAGAACTCTGAGACCTAATCAACAACAGTCCAGCAGTCAGTTCTCACATTGCCAAATGAGACATTCTGCAGAAGACTGGAGCTTTCATTCAGAGGGTGTAAATTCTATCAGGCTCAAGCCTGGTATGTCATTTTGTCATGGGTTTATATTTGGCTGTTTTAAAAGCCTAGGTCTGTGATGGATTCAGGAGGTTGTCTAGTATTCCCAGCCCTTCATCATTTTCTGAATCACCAAGTTTGTTCTTTCTGATCTTATCTACCAGGAAAGTTATAGTACACATATATTTAAAGCACTGGTAGAGACTCTGATAATTCTGAGGGATATGGTGGGAAAAAGCAGGAGGTCATTTAAAAAAACAAAGATAAAAAATTATTGAAAGATGAAGATTTGGGTAAAAAATGTAGATGGCATCTTAAAACCTATGCAAAAGTGTGTCATTCACGGAGATGATATGGTATGAATTAAGCTAATCTTTAAGGCTGACAGAGCTGTCATCCGGTTCCAACTTTTCTGTGCTCGAAGTTTTAAAGTGATTTTCAGGTAACATTTAAATAGTGTTTGGAAATTATGAACAACTTATTTTTCATGGTCTACCTATATTTCACAGAATGACTTTCTTTCAAGACCAAGGGGAAAAAATCCTCTGCAAACCTGCCTGTACAGAATTTCCATGGAGATTGAGAGCGGTGATTGATATAGTCCAAAAGAGTGTTTATGAAGGAAAGGTACATTTGGGCATACTGATCTTCATAATCAGTCATGCATCTAATAACATGATAAAAGAGCTACTGTTCTTCTGTGAAACTCATCCTTTAACCAAGTGTATTCATGGTGTTTTATTAGGCAAGATTTTCCATTTTATGTGCTTTGTGGGAGCAGATTCTACTGACACAACAACTGATTGTAACATATAAATATGTGTTTTCAGGATATGCTGGTAGAGAACCTGAGCTGCTATATGTAAACTGATGAAATCCTTGTTGGCTGTTGCTCTTCTTAATTCATTCTTTCTACTTTTCTGTTTTCTTTAGAGATGTCAGGGCTGGATCAAAAAACATAATGTGATCTAAAAATAAGGATTTTGGCATCTAAGCTAAGATATGGATGTGCCAATCTTCATCTTCCTTACTTAGGCAATTGGTGTCTAAGACACAAAATTTAGCAGCATTAATCTGTAAAGATAAATACTCCAATCTAGTGAAAAATACAGCTTGTGTCCTTTTTGACTGTCTAGGAAAGGAGCCTGTAAGACTTGGATCAGAACTTGTGTCCCTTAGTTAAAAAGATGAAACTGTGTCTTTGTGTATAGGTTCATATATTTTAACCATCTTCAAATCTCTCATTCTTGGATCGTACAAAGTTTTGGAGTTTAGGCTTTTTTTACGTGCTCATTGCACTCAGTAACCGAATGAAGGATGAAGTAAAATGTAGTCACACTTCTTCCAAATATAAAGAGAGAGTCCTTTTGTTTGGTTGTCTTTTTGGTTGGTTGGTTGGTGGTTTTTTGGCTTGTTTGTTTTGCTAATAACCTAGTGATTAGAGCATTGACCCAGAAAATGACATCTAGGATCTGTAAATTCCTCAGAAGGTTCAGTTTGCTTCCTTTTATTGCACTGTATAGAAGGAGATTTAATACTTAGATAGGGAAAAGGTGAGTTTGAAGAAGGAAGTTTTAGTATGTTGTTAAGTATTTTGGGGCTTTCATCTAAGAGTTAGGAGGCCTGTGCTCTTGCCTCTGCTCCCAGCAATGTTCTGTCATTGTACATACAGCAGTCATTGGTTAAAACCCTGAATTAATCATAATAAGAGATCAAGCCCCTGTGCATTTTGTGGATGCCAGGAATAATTTTTTTTTTCTCTTTCAGGCACTTTGTAAAATAATTAGATGGGACTTGATAAGGTGAGAATAATCAGACACCTTCTCTGAGGAGAAGACTAAAAGTTCAAAATGGATTCAAAATGGATGAAGAAACTCCCTTGCACCCTTATCTGTGTATATGGGCTTTTTAGAAAAGGTGGTGGTTTAGGTCCATTCCTCTGCTTAGCATTTTCTACTTTCTTGTTCAACTGTAGGGTTTGTTTTTTTTTTCAAACTGTCCACATCCTTCCCATTCAATGCAGGATGACAGTGAGCATCAGTGCCTAGAGGTGTTAGATTTTAATCACCTTATTCTATATGTTCTATTCAAATCTAGGGAATAGGAACCTGCAAGGTAAACATTATGGCATCTAGCTGCAAAAATTTCTCTTTTACAGCTAGATCTTAATTTTGGAGGTCACAATCTGCTGGGATTTCATGTTGTGCTTTTCTTGCTCTACTGTTTTAAAATGCACATAATTCCATTAGCATCTGTCTTTCCCTAAAAGCTTTACTAATGTTTTCACTCACTTTTTTATCTGCTCGTTATATTGTTTCCTTCTGTTTCTTTCCCTTTATGTTGAATTGAATTCAGAAACTACTTTGGTACATGCATAAGGAAAGCTGAAGTCAACACCTGGAGGCAGTGAGTAGGATTGATCTGCCCAAAGGCGGACACCTGCATCTCATGGGACACATCTAATTTCAAAGTGGATATCTAAAATGCATGTCAGATGACTCATCTGGTGTTAGAGTCTATTTATTCTCCCCTCATTATAAAAGGAACACAAATGACTAAATCAGTGCTATTTATAAGGCAACTATCTAAGCTATACTACTGGTAAAAACCCCCTAAGAACTATACAAGACATGAAGAAAGTAAATAACATAATTGGAGATCATATAGATGTGAGGAAATATTTGCCAGATAAACTACCTGCAAGATAAGGGAGGCTTGCAGGATCTATACCTATTACTATCAATGTCACCAAGGTCTTGCCAATAACTAATTCTTGACTTAGTGTTCCCATGTCGATAGCTTATTCTTTAGTTTGTTCTGTTTCCTTAAAAAGGTCTTTGCTTCCTTGCAAAGCATTCACTGATCTACTTTTACATCACTGTAACAAGTTGAAAACTATGCAATTAGAAACCAGCTCAGTTTCAAACTCCTTGTGAAAAAACATCAGGGAGCATAATGTTTATTTCCCATTGGACAAAGCATTCACAACTTTGAGTTTTAAACAGGCAGTTCAGGAGGCCTGCAATTCTGTCTCTACAGTCACACTAGCAAGAAGAACACACATACAAAAAAAATGACCTTTTTCCAAATGACATACTTTCCTAATCTGAATTCCTGCCTCTTCTCAAAACTGCCATAAATAGACTAGGCCTATCTTATAAATGATCCTTTGTTTAGTGTAACCAAAGCAAAATTTTTGTTTCCAAGTAATTTATTTCATAGTCAAGATGCTCTTGTTTTCATTTTCAACATTAAAATATCCCTCTGCTCTACTGTTTGGTGAATAGAACGTTTATAATAATGCAAATACACGGAATAAACTTTTAAGTAGAAGAGGAACAGAAAAATGGGCCTTGTGTCTGATTGTTAGCCTTAGCAGCGGAGGTACACTTTCCCCCTCACTGTTTTCTTAATGGCTCAGTATCAGCCAGTGAAGCAGTAATGAACACCCGGACAGTGATAACATCTTAAACCACTGCAGTTTTTTGCTTGGTGAACACAAGCTAAATCTTTATCCTCAAAATAAATATGTTTTTTTATAGCAAGTTTGCTAATGAGAATTTGAAAACCGGATGAGAAATTTCATAGAGGAAGATTCAGAAACATTTTATTACTGCATTCTCAATGCAGAGGAATGAACTTCAGGGTGAGTATCAGTGAAGTATTTGCTTTCTGGCAAAACAAGTTTTTTTTTCTGGCAACAAGTTTTATGTTACTTCCCACACCCAGTACTTGTACTCAGCTATGCCATACAGTCTATATTGCTTTTTGAGGCAACATGAAGTAGTCTATGTTCATAGAGCTGATACATGAAATGTTTCTAATCTCTGTTGTTCTAACTCTTCCTGGAATGAAGGAGTTCTTGAACAAATGCTTTCTTCTGCTTAAGTTTGTGCTAAGCTTTATAAATGTATATGCCAAACAGTCAATATAAAGAATTTCTTAAATCATGTATTGATCAGTCAGAATTGTATCAATTATCTATGAATATGATTGCTTCCATTCTAATACATTTTAAGTGACTTTGGTTTATTTCCCTAACCTTGTGTCATTATTTTGTAAGAACTGTTATCTTTAAATCATAAAAGCAATAAGCATAGACTTTTTTTTAAACATACATAATAATAAGTGACACTTTAGGTACCTGAATTCTAAATATGCTTCAAAGAAAGTGGTTTTTAGTCATCCAAACAGTCCAAGAAAATGCTTCTGGCCACCTCTGCCTCTGAGAGTATAAAGCCACCATTTGACAATATTCTTGTTTTAATGGAAATATGACTTACACATTTTCCATTCCATTGCCTTTCAGCTCCTAACCTGATCAGTGTTGCTATTCTTCCTGCCTCCAGGTTATTTTGACACAGATGACTGTGGACTATGCAGTAAATACGGTAATTCAAAAGTAACCTTTTCCTGACCTCCAAAATTAAAAAAGGTCTTTCTTTAACTTGGATCATTTCATTGATTCCATTGGCAGCTTGATCCCTTAAACAGTTGAAGTAGTCAAATAAAATAGTAAAGAGCTATTGAATGGAGACCATCAGAGGCAGGAAGGAGGCATGAAATCCATAAACTGGTTGCATTTATTTGAGTGCCAGTATCATGAAACTATGATATCAATCTAGATCCTGAGATAAGTGAATTGTTCCTGCATATAACAAAGAATATTAACCTTTACAATTCTGATTTTCATTGTCATATTTTGTCTTAAACTCCTCTCATCATCCCTAAAAGGAGATACATACAGCAAAAGCAGGGAACCAAGTAATTAGAAAAGCTCAGGCTTAATTTCTTGCTATGTCACAAAAGTCCCACTCATTTTGAGACAAGCTGAAATAGGCTCATTAGGTGCATTTAGGGTGGTATGAAATCTCTCTACTGACCAGATGAAGCTGAAAGGAGAACTTCTTGTTTTCTTACCTTGCTTGGTAAGCTTCTGGCAGCTTTACTTGCATAAGGGTCTTAGAAATGCATAAGAGAAAAAGCAAAAATGGTGAGCTCACACAGGAAGAAAAATATGACCGCACCTTTTGGCAGCAACTTAACATCAAATTTTTTCATTTAACATGAAACTGTCCTTAATTACTTATTAATAAAATGGGGGTAATAACACTCTTCTTTGTTTTTTGTTATAAGGATAAGCATATTAAAATTAATTATATGTTTATATATATCAGTTAAAGGGCCAGACAGTATCTCAAATATATTTTACTGCTGGGAATAACAAAGAAATGAAGTTATGATTCTCTATAATTTTCTATTTCATGGGGCAACTGCTAACTATCCAAAGATGAGATCTCATTTAGTTGCTTGAGATTTTAACAGCCATAAATTGCAATGAAGAAGAACAAAGAATTAGTCCCTGAGAATTTAAGACACATGCCCAAACAGCAGTGAGCCAGTTCAGAGTCAAGAGTAGACTGATGTCTTGTAATTTAACTGCATGCCTTTCCCTTTCCAATTAGATTGTTGAAAAATATGTCTACTTGCCCTAAAAAATGTTGTCATTTAACTTCATCTGTGATAACTTGATGTTCATATTATGATTTGTGTATTGGTGGACATGGGTAAGTTTGCAGCACTGGTGTCTCAGAGAAGAGACTATGACAGGAAGGACACATGAGCTGAATCTTAGAATCATAGAATAGTTAGGGTTGGAAAGGACCTTAAGATCATCTAGTTCCAACCCCCTGCAATCTTGCTTCCTCTTCTCTCAAAAGCCTATTTGTCCCAGGACTGACTTCTCTGACTACCCTTGCTTTGTACTGTTGAGAAGATGACGCTTTATGTTGTGCTCTTACTCGTAGTGAGCCATGTGCTGAGCCTTGGTCATTTATGCCTTTAAAAACATGGTGCAAAGGGACAGCATAGAAATCTGATTCCATGGTGATAATATATATCCAATTCTAGATTACTTCACATTATTGCTGTTTTAATTCACACTAAAAATTCACTGATTTTTCTGCAACATAACCTCTCTGGTTAGAGAGTTTCAAGATTCACTTTAAATGAAGTATGTAAATGTGAACTACTAAAAGTAAGTTTTTCCTTCTTGTTAGCCTTACAAGTGGATGTTTTCTCTCAAGTCCCTTTTTTTTATTTTATTTTATTTTCATTATTTAGTTACATCAAAAATTCTTTTGGCAAAATGTCTTCTGTAGATGCACCAGAGTCCTTGAGAGAAATGCCTGGAAAATTAGTTCCATGTATATTTTAGGAAATCTTGCTAACAGCTGCATTTTTCCATTAGAAATGGTTTCAAAGGCTGCATAAAAAACCAAAGCCAAATGAGGCAAAGTTTAAGTGAGAAAACATGTGTGCAATATTAAGCCAAGAAGCGGGAACAGTTATTTAGAAAAATCCAAACCTTTTTTTCCAGAGCTATTCATAAAACATATTAGGGAGTTTAGGTCAAATCTTCATTTGGTGTAAATGTGCGCAGTTCTGCTGAAATCAATGAAATCTCCTTTAAATAGTTGAACTCGGGATCTGGCCAATTTTCACATTTCCAAATGCTGCAAGTACTTTAAAATGAACTGATTAATTTCCTATTTAGCACTACTTGGAATTAACTGCTTAGCTATGTACTGAGAACTACGCATTTAAAAAGTGTTTGGATAGAATATACCAGAAAACATTTAATAAAACTTATAAAAGACGTTCAGAAACAGAAGAGGTAGTTTATGCTTATATCCACTGGCCTCTCCAGCCTTCTTTAGCTTAATTTTTAGTGAATGAAGAAAGCCCGAGCACTTTATTTTCTGTATTTATTTTGAATCTCCTTCCTTCTGCCTGGAACTCTGCAGCTGAAGAACTGGGATTGGGGTGACATCATCAGAGACAGCACTTGGAACTGTTCAGAGAGAAAAAAAGAGTTGCACAAATTATAAGTGATTTCCTGACACAAGGTTAAGAGAGAATGTAAATCAATTTGTAATTTGGCCCCAAGACTGAACAAAGACTGGTTTTTAAAGCACAGCCTCATTTTTCACACCTCCATTTTCAAGCACAAATAAAGTCTCTGTTTAAAAGCCTTTTCTTTCCTTTGATTCATTTATGTAAACAAAGTCAAAATTACTTTTATAAAAAAGCAGGATTCTTTCCTCAATTATTACGCAGGAGGCAGGATATAAACCCAACATGCTAGAATGAAATGAATCTACCACCGTATCTCTTCCCGTGATAGCAAAAGGAAGCCTATATACCAATCAAGGCCATTGTCTCTGAATGGCAGCTGACCTTCTAGCTTTCTCATTTTTATTATTCAGACTTTATTGACTCCTTCAAACTCATCCTGGAACAATAATTAAAGTGCTTCAATATAGTAAAGCCTTTTCAAACTTGTCTTAAAGCTATTTATGATTCTTTTTTCAGATTTCTTTTTTTTTTTTTTCTGAGAAAATAACCCTTAATAATAGGAGAATAAACAAACAACAAAACCAAATCTAAACAGTTTCATAATAATGTTCAAAAACTATGCTCCCCTTTTACCTCAAATTTTAAATCTATCTTCTAACTCCCCATCCTTCTGTCTCTAGTTCTCTCTGTTTTTCTTGGCTCACTCTAACCTTTCCACAGAACTTCCTTCCCCTGGAAAATCTCAGTGCTGGGGATTTTGCACTATTCCATCTGCCAAAGAAATCAGCAGCTACTAATCTCATGCCTACCTGGAAGGGCCATCCACAAACTAAACTTTTAACTTAATCTTTGAAAAATGGAATCTCCAAGCCCTGGGAAATTTGCATTTCCAATTTTATTTTGAATTCAATCAAGTAAAAAAAAAAAAAAAGAAAAAAAGAAAAGAAAAGAAAAAAATTGCAATTTAGTAACTTTGTCTCCCTGGCAGCCTACCAACAGGGCTGGGAATCCCTTGTGCCACTAAAAGCTTTCCTGGTGGGCATCACAGGAGCCTTAATGTCTGGGGAATTGGAGAGTACAAGAATCTGGAAGCCAGGTCAAAGGGCCTTCTTTGGCCATGTGCTTAATAGGCTTCGCAGGATATGGGAATTTCTGTCAGGGTTGCCTTGGGTGGATAGCCTGGCAGAAAGCTGAGCAAATTTCCATCTGAAATCCAACTGGCGGTAGTCAGAATAGATTTACTTCAGTTAAACATCTTAGATATTTTCTAGGGGAAATAATTTAGAGCAGCCCTGTCTTCTTCCTGGGATGTTGGCTCTGCCCTGAAGGATTTTGGCAGCTCTGTGGTAAGGTGTGTTCAGAAACACAGGTCTCAGAGGCTAGGAGAGCTGTTGCCACAATTGGCATCAGAGCTGTGGGGCTACAAGCATGGGAACGTCACTTCCTTTCCACACCTCCTTCTTCCCCACAGACTGACTTGGCAGGAGAGAGTCAGCAGGGAATAGAGACTCAACAGGAGTTATTTCAGGGTGCTTCATGGCAACCAGATCACGAAGAAAGAAGGAAAATCAGAAAAGTTGATCATAGCACTAGAGGACTCAGTTCGGTATGACACGATTCAGAGAAGGCAATCAAAAAATTGGTATTGTAATAAGGAGTAAAGGTAGCCTCTTACTTTTCCTGACTGTCGCCTGACCCCAACAAAGGTACTTATATCTTTTGCTTTTTTACGGGACATGTCACTCGAGGAAGTCCTCAAAACCTTGTAGCTGTAGAAGTCAGGTTGATGAGGTAGCCTCCTGCCTGCATGGGGACATTTCCTGGTGCATATTTTTCTTTTCTTGTATTTTCTGTAAGCTGAGTCACAATGTAGGGCTATACCAAATCAGCCAAAGGGGTAATATGGAACTGTGTGTTGGAACGAAGGGTAGGGAAGAGACTGGGAAATAGGAGAAGGAATCCTCTCCTTTCATCTTCCTACTATGGCTGTTTAACATTTTAATAAATCAGGCTCCTGCAGTCAACCCCAAGTTTTATTTTCACTACACTCTGAAGGTGGTCCTCAAACATGTAATCACCCACAAATAAATATCCTGAATATCAAACTGGAATCCTTGATAAAACCAGAAATGGAGAAAATGCGAGTGCTAGCCTTCATCTCCTTGAAAACAAGATTAGCTCAAGAAATAAACTGAAGTTGTGCAGCACCTAAAGTCAGATAATACAATATACTGAAATTGACCAAAACACCCCTTACACTCTAACACTTTAGACTTCAGTTTCTTAGTGTTTTCTGGTGAATGAACATTTTGTTAAAAAATTGCAATCTAATTTTACAATCTCTGCAGTAGGTTGAAATTCTCGTTGGCGTGTTAAAATGGCTTGTGCCTTTTTTATAGCACAGAATTACTGGAGAAGGGTCAGGCTCAAATAATTCTTGCCAGGACAGAATTTAGCTCACTGCATTATGATTAAAACATTTATTTCTTTTTAATAGAGCTCATTTCCCTGAAAACAACCTGTTCTGCTAAGTTTTGTATCTGGCTGTATCTACAGTAAAACAAAAGCATCAAAAAAATTCGCTATTATTTTCTGTTACCTATATAATTAAAATTCATCTTTATTCAGGCATCTTGAGGATTTTGAAGCCAGAAAGAACCAGAAGTCCTAATCACATCTTTTTAGACAGTATTGCTTTCTTCCCAGGGCAAGTCAGTAAGTATCACGGTGAGAACAATTTGAGGTTTTAATCTTCGCAAATTGATGTAAAAGCCATCAAATCTAATTGAAGTTTCATCTACTGTGACAGATTATTCTGCTTCCTTGAAGTTACACACAAACATGCTTCAAAATATTTATCTTTAGAAGCTTTTATCTGATCATTTTCAGTGTAATAATAAAGCAGAGCCTTATACTCTCAGTGAGTTAAAGTCTGCTTACATAGTCAGAAAATGTACTTACAAAAGCTAGAAATCACCAGGTGATGTATTTCAGTACTTTTCCAATATCTCAGCCATTTTGGGAACACATCAGCCATAACCACAGCAGTTAACAAGAGAGACACCTCTCTTTTCCAGAGTTCAGTGTTTGTCATGATGTTCATTGAGATGCTGCTGGGGCTGCCAGGGTTTAGCAGCTCATCCTACACACTGGCATAATTCTGTTATTGATTTCTGCCGTGCTGCACTATCGAGAGCTAATTTCACATTGCATTTCAAGGACAGCACAGCAGGGAGGTACACTGTAGCACAGAAAGGACACAAATTGAGTGTGCACATTTAATTTACTGCACACTATGATGCACTGTCTGGAACTGGGCTCTCTAAGGGCCGACACCTCTCTGATGCCATCCCAAAACTAGAAATAACCGAGTGATTAAAGAGTAATGAGGAAGAGGCAGGAGAGGCTTAGTGTGTGTTGTTAGGTATCAAGATTCTCATTCTTTCTAGCTCTCAAAAATCTGACCTTCAGTTAAGTCAACCAGAATATTCAAGGTTTTTTTGTTGCAAAGCAAAGGGGGCAGTGACCTCCATGGGGGACATTCTGACCAGGGCTCTAAAATCTTTATTCTCTCCTGAAATTCTGAGTTTTTGATGATGTACATATGCTACATTCATAACACAGAGATTTAGAACAGGGCTGAAGTCATGATAGCCAGGGCAGCAGGCAGCACCTCCAAGAAGCTCTGACCAGCTAAATTCTGGTCAAGCATTTCAACACTATTGCAATTTGAACATTGGATTGGAGATATGACCTGATTTGTATCTTTTTATTTGTCATTTCACCAGTAGCCAAACTGGTATAAGAAATGCCACTGTAGTAAATATATCCTGGGTAGTTTCTCTGAGGAAAATTGAATGCATTGGTTTGAAGCTGATGCAGTTGGAGCTGGTAGGTGTTAAACAATCGAGAGGTCACTCTGACTGCCTCTTCCCCTTCATCACTGCTTTGTTTATCCTTGATTGCGAGGGAGATACCTTAGAGTTTTTATGCAAACCCAGAGCTTTCTTTAACTGGATACAAGAACACCTGGTATCAAGAGTCTGTCCATGAAAGTGAATGTTGCCAAAAGATTTAATATTGCTGATGCAGAGACTCTAGACTTCTTTAACAATGAAACATACATAAATATCAAGTTAGGATATCCAAGGCATATTGTACACCTACAACAATGAACCTTTGGAAGTTCTAGCTTTGTGTACAAAAATGAAATAATGGAGAAACTCTGTGGATATTTATAAAAGACTTTAATCTGTAAGGTCACATGTGCAGTCTGTGGAGTCTTGTGGGATCTGACATCAGGTGTAATGAGGATCAGAAACTGTAAATTGCTGTTAGAAAATGAGGAATTAAAAGCAGAAGAATGCATGAGAGTTTGTCAGACTATACAGCAGAGGCAGACCAACTTGTGTGACACAGCTGTGTTACCAATGAGCAAAATCATAGTAATAGTCAACAAACTAAAGAAGACGGCAAAGGGAAGCAACATGGAAGACAGCAGAGGTGTGGAAAAAACCCCACATTCTAAGTGTTGTCCAGACTTTCAACTAAGTTGAAGAAACAAACAAACTTGCAAAAGAAAAGAAACTGTATGTAAGAATACCTGCTGGATATATCATTAACTGTGATATAAACTGGAGCACAACTGAAATCTTGATCACTTGTAAGATGCGTAATGGCATTGCAGTTATAACAATGTCTGCAGTTCTATTAAAGGAAGTTCTTGTTTCTCACTATTAACTATAAATGGATTGCAGATGACCAGTTCTGTGAAAATGTCTATATTGGAGAGATAGTGAGGTAAGGTGTATTTACCTCCATGAGTCCCTACAAGAGGTGCCATGTATAAGATATAAAGAGCCCACGAAAACAAAATGAAAAATGTAGAAAAATAGAATTTAAAGCAAAAGAAATGAAGACATAGGAAGGAAAAGAAAAATTCCCCAAAGATGAAAAGTGTCATACAGAAAATTGCAAGCTAAAAATATTAGTGTTGTTAAAGAATATGAACAAAATGGCAAAAAAATTACTACTCCGGTATTATGCAGGTAGATAAGTGTAATGAAACTGAAATTTTCCTGTCCAGGACTGGTACACATTTGTTTGTATACACTGAAGAAAAATATTTCATGGGTTTTTTACCTTCTTATTCTCACCATCAAGAAACATCATTATCACAGAAAATGATGGCTCTCAGAAATGTTGATGTGTACTCTCACAAGATCTGTATTTGTTAGATATGACAACCCTTCTACGATAATGACAGGTAAAGGGTTACAATTAGATTTCCACTGCATCACATGTTCTGTAAAAATGTGTGATTTAGGCATATAACATAGAACCTAAGAGACACAAAGTCTTTCAGTATTATGAAAAAGGGTGTTGAAGCTTTTACAAAGGATCCTTAGAAATGCAGACTGACTTAATAGGTAAGGAATAGTGGTCCTCCCCTTAACCTAGAAATGCAACTTCATAGTCCAGCATAATGTGTAATACTGAATTAACAATTCCCCACAATAAAAAGATGGAGATCTTGTTCCTATTTTCCACCTCCCATCCTTCCTAATCCTTTTTCCCTTCCTTGCTCTTCACTAATTTGCACTTCTGCCACTTCTGTGGTGCCTGCCCTGGTTTTCAACTACTGGAAGACTAAATGGACAAAGAAAAACTTTGAGATAATAAATTGATATGGATATGAAGATCAGGCAAGTGCCAAAAGCAGTATATTCTACTAGAAGAAGCTAGTAGAGACTAAAACTTGGGCTGCCTTGGGATCTGGTGCAGAAACCAGGGCAAGTGTAAATTGGTGTAAACAAATTGAGACAGCAAATGCAAAATGTATATTTGGATAAAGAATCACATGATTTCAATGCCTTTCTAGCCACAAGACAATGTCTGTGAGCATAACGACAGAGTACAGCATCAAAAGTGTCATCTCTAGTGAAGATAGCCACATTTTGTTGAAGGCTGTGGCTTGGTGAGGGCAAGCCTGTAGAAAAAATAATAGACACTCTGTATCCTCCCGAAGCAGAGTGGAAGAAATGGCTGTAAAGGAGACACAGACCCATAGAATATCATGGGAAAACACTGACTAGAGTTTGAGAGTAACTAGTCTGCAGCCATCTCTCTTCAGAGATCTACAAGACAAGGAAAACAGACTAGGGACTGCATGTGTGGTATAACAGATGGTGTATTTTTTTTCTCTTTGGAAAGGGAAGATGCAAAGTTAGCCACAGATGCAGTAAGAATAGATTTTATTGATCTAAACTAGTGCTGCTAACAGCCAGACTAAGTGATCTGTACAAATCTCCCTTCTTCCCTCACAAGTGGCCTTATCTTTTATCTGTTTATTTTCACTTTAACACTGCGACATCTTGGTTTTAAAGTTTGGCTCAGAGTTTTCCCAAGTGGTCTCAAAGTATTCTACAGTCATCTGCTTTTATCTACACTGGGCTAGGGCTTAGGGCTGAGTACCCTCCTTAAAGTTACATAGTTAGCATAAACCTTAGCACAGTTTTAAAGTGAGCAATTTTTGAGAACAGCTTAGGGTTTAAGAACAGCAGAGGCCATTTGGATGTCTATAGCTTTTCAGAGGAAAGGTAAGAGTCTGTGGTTGTATGGCAACAGCCCTGCCAAGGCAGTTGCCATTAGGGCAGGATAATTTGCCTCAGCTTGTGTGATTTACTAACATAGACATTTCCCCATGCACTCCTCAAAGACCTGGGTTTGTGCATATGTATCTAAAGCTGCCATGTAAAGGAGATATCTACCTTTAACAGTGCCATTATAACCTGTAGAAAAAGATGCTGCATGGGTATCATTGCCAGATTACCTGTGTGGAGCAAGAAACTTCAGGTGATTCACTGTATGTGGTTGATAATGTGTAATGGGTTTGAGATGCAAGCTGCATGGAAGGTGTTTGAGGGTTAGCATCCTTTGTATCCTGCTGAAATGCAAAGAAAGGTGTGTGTGTATGAAAAGTAAAATGAAAAACCAGAGTAAATAAAAAAAAAAAAAAAAGAGGAAAAATCAAAGAATTATAACCCAGAACTTTGCAGCACTCATGTGAAATCACCTAGGATGTCATAGATAGGCACATCCTGAAAACAAAGAGTGCTTTCATTTCTATCTGTCTTCCAGGCCTTAATGCTCTGTATATATCTCTATATATTTATATTTACCATTGTACTAGCCTTTATGGGATAGCCTTCCTCCTTTCTTTCTTCTATAGATGCTTCTCTACATCTTCTGTCTTGTACCTGTTCTTTGGATTCTGACAGTTTTTGACTCTCAAATCAACTAATTGCAACATCTTCTGAAAAATTGAGGGATTTGCAAGTGCTGCTGTCTCCCAGTAGTAGAAGAGGACATCGCCTTCTTTCAGACTTGGCTAGTTTTATTGTTTTCTATTTTCAGTGAAAGACCCATGCCTCCTAGAAAGAAATTACTAAAATTGGAGGTTGTAGTTTTCATTTGTCTAGTTACATTTAATACTGTGTCAGTATGTTAATATTAACTATAAATGCTTTGAGACAGGAGTTTGATGAGTATATGACACTGCAAACTCATATCTAAGAGGTTTCAGCTGGTGAATATAGATAATTTGGAGGGGGCAATGATGTAAATCTGTTACTTTTCTCTTTTTACTTCATTTTTGTCAGCATTCTTTATTGTTCTTCTTTTTCTGAATTAAGTAATGTCAGCTTCCATAAGGGGTTGAATGTCACTGTGTCAACTTGTGTCAGTCTCTTGTCAAGGAGTACAAGTATAAAGGAAAAACATGTTTTATATGCACCATTGTCATTGAAAATGCAACTAAACCCAGAGTTTAGTAAAAAGCAGTGCTGAAGTCACTCTTATTTTCAAGAGAAGTAGCTTTTTAAGGCATTTCTCCTCCATTTTTTTCAGTAATATATGTTGCAGAGACATTTCACGCTGCAGAAATATATTCTGATCCATTTAGGAGCTGCAAGTGATACACTGGATTTATCTGCAAGATTTTCATTAGAATTCAAAAACTGCAAGTCTTTGCTATTTGGCAGTGCTAAAACAAGCATTATTTAGGTTTAAATTTGGTTTGCAGCACAAAAGTTTGCAAGCGGATTCTTTTGTGAGCATAAGAAAACAGTCTTTCCAAATGCCTATAATCTGAAATGGACATGTGCATCCCTGGAATCAAAAACATTCAGTGTTTTTTATTTACATGCTCATACACTTGAATACCTTACAGAATCAAGCTGGACAGGTATTAGGATTCATTATGTTTCTATTAGAATAAACTTTAAATATATGTTTATGAGATTATGAGTTTGGTTGCTAAACAACTGCTTTGAAATAACAAACTCTAGTATGAAATTTTCATTAGTACAACAGAGTCTTCCATTGAGTATTAACATGAAAAACCCACATTTAGACAAATTTGCTGACTGGAGATTTCACAAAAGTTCATCAACAAACAGGGGCTTCTAACGGGTTGTGTTTGGGTCTGTAACGGTTTCAAATGTAATTAATATCTTTGTTAAAGGTCTGCAGAAGGTATCAAAATGTCCCTTGTAAAAAAATGTGATGACAGCTTTCTTTCCACTGACAGTTGGGTACTCACAGGTCAGTTTCATAGAGAAACCTGCATCACTGGGTGATGTACAGCTGTGTGAAAAGTGTAGAGTACTGCAGTCTAACAAAGCAAAACCACTAAAGTCTAATATTGAAAGCTAAAGGTAAGTTCACACCAAGAATAAGGAACATACACTTAATGCCAGAATAATTCCAATTTAACACTTGACATATTTTCATCAGTACTAGATATCTTTAGCTTATCTTTCAGTTGCACATGCACCAGATCAATAACAAACTAATATTTGATTCAGAAATTTTTGGGTCAGCTTCTATAACCTGTGGTTTGCTTGAAACAGAATGAAGGCTAAGCTCCTCTTCAATTAAAAGTCTAGAAACCTAGAGAAAAAGCAGAATGATGAACACGAATAGTAGAAATAAGTGATCCAACCCCTTCAACATCATGCATTGCTGCTGCTTCCTCACATACAGTACTGAACCTTTTCTCATCCTGTATGTGGGCTGATTCAGTTCAGTAATAGCAAACTAAAAAAGAAAAAAATTCAAAATATATGGAATAGAAGCAAAACATATCAGAAGAGGACACTTTCTTTTGCTGCACGTCTTATGAATCCCTAGTCACATGTACTCCGATGAAAATCAGCTTCTTTTTTTCAGGTCAAAGGCATGCACATCTATGGGGATATGATATAATAGGTATCACAGAAACATGGTGGGATGGCTCCTATGACTGGAGTGTTGGAA
>JBAFWW010033812.1:0-10977 GCA_036873685.1 Agapornis canus | reverse complement strand
CTAGATGATCTTAAGGTCCCTTCCAACCCTAACTGTTCTATGATTCTATGATTCAAGGCCAAGTTGGGTGGGGTCTTAAGCAGCCTGGTCTAGTGGAAGGTGTCCCTGCATGTGGTGGGGTGGTTGGAAATGGATGAGCTTTAAGGTCATCCTTCTGTGATTCTGTACTGATAAAATTTCATGTAAATCAGCAATAGCTTAATTAAAAGTAAATAAACCAATTAAAAGGCAAGTAAAGTTACTGTACTATTTGATAGTTAAAAGCCACTGTTTCAGTTTCTTTGCTGTGCAACAGTGTATGTGAAACATGAGAAAAATATTACAAAAATACTCTATGGTTTTGGAATTTACTACTTACTGGAATTCTTTTTTCTTTTAGTTTGATTTTAGGACAGTGGAGTGCTATAATTCTGACTCAGATCCACAGTCTTTAAACTAGTATTAATCTGAGATAATAAATCAGCTTTATATGAGCAATTATTTTAGAATTTAAATGGATCATTTTAATTTTTTATTGCAGTTTTATGTCACGTAATGCAAAATATGGAAAAACTTTATAAGATTTTTTTATATCCATTTTAAAGATAAATATTATGTATTTCCCAGTATATTATTGTGTAAATATTTGCATGCATAGATGTATGTTTTCATTGGTATACATGCTTATAAAATTATATTATTATTTTTAAGTAGAAAGTTTTTATAGGTTCAGTGTTTCAATAGATGTGTTTGAAAAAGAGATATATCTTGAACAGATATATCTTGAAAAAGAGGAGTGAAGTATATATTAGAAAATGCTCTCCTTCTTTTAAAGACAAGCTTGTGATGGTATAGTGACACTTTGGATATTTGTAACTATAATTATGGATGACTTTATATAGGCATCCGTGTTCTCTCCAATGCCTACTCACTGAGGAAGTAATCTTCCTTCACTAGTCTTCCAATTGAAAAAAAAAAAAAGGAAAAAAAAACCTATATTTCCTCAAATTCTCTTGTACAATGAAGGTGTGATGCAGGTTGCCTCAGAATTTCATCTGAAGTATGTAATGTCAGTGGTGGAACTTTCTATTGCTTAAAGCAATAACAAAAATGTTCAAATCCTAAAAAAACATACCTATAACAGAGTGCTGGGTTGTTTGGATTTTTTTTTTATAAGGTCACTAGAAACACCTGAAGGATTTGTTATGGTTGAATTTGAGAGCATCAATTGCTGAATTCCAAAAATGGTATGTAAGGGTGGAGAAAGTCTGACATATGAACAGTTTTTTTTTTTAAATATAAAGAAAGCTGTTACCATTTAAAATAGTATTTCTTTGATTTGGCTATGGCTAAACGATTTCTGAAACTGAATGAGAATGTACACTTGCAAGTATCTACACTTGCAAGCCAATTTGGCTGAAAGTTACAGTAAAATGACCACATTTGTGGTTTTAGGAAGAACCAGCCATAGTACAGAACATGAACAACTGACTTCAGAAAAGCATATTTTAATGAATTTAGGGACCTAGTAGAAATGGTCTCCTGGGAATATAATACAAAAGATAAATGGGTGAAGGAAAGGTAGCACTTACTGGAAGAGGACATTTTATAATTGGCATCACAAACTATCTGAATACAGAGGAAAGACAGGGAATATATTCAGAAATATGGATTCATCATGGTTCACAAATAAGGAATACAAAGACTTTAGGGAAAAATTTCTGAAGGTGTTAAAATAATATGTTACAATAATAAAACAATAAAGGATGGTGCTGATTCATTGCTTTGAGAGAAGGAATTACAAGATACAGAAAAAAAATATCCCCTTCAGTTCTTTAGTCATGTATTTAATGAAACAACATTACCAAGTAGGTACAAACAGAATTGGGAAGGAACAATTTGAAGAATGCTAATTTAACATGATGTATTCATATTGACAGGATCCAATTAAATTTGCCCTTAAGTACTTAGAAAACCTAGGCAGCTCAATCCCTGAAGTATTTGCAAATATAGTACCTAACTTGAAAAAAGGAAAACCAGACTGGTTTAGAATTATAGATGTATCAGTGTATTTTCAGCATCTGGAAGGTTACTGAAACAAGTTGTTAGGCATCCAGTGTGTAGGTACAGAGAAGATAATAAAGTAATGAAAACAACTAGTATGGTTTTGTCAAAAACAATCACATCAACCTACTCTAATTACTTTCTTTGATGGGATTTCTGGGTTAATCGGATGTGGGAACAGATAGGATTAATTTTGACTTCAGGCAAGGTTTCTAACAGTGTCCCATAAAGAAATCCATAAATAAATTAGGACAATACGATCTAGATGAAATTAAGTCAAGGTGCAAAACTAGTTGGAAACAATGCTGATGCTTAAAGAGGGGTTATGGATATCTGACCATCAAGCAGGATTTTGTTTAATATTTGGTAACAGACTAGCAAGTGTATTTCGTATAATCTATGGATGAAATATGAGAGTTTGGAAGCATTTTGAAGAATAGGAAGGAGCATTATCTTAGAAATGTTGAGAAGTTTTGTATCACTGTTCTGAAAGTCACTAATAATAAAGTGTTTAGGGGGAAGAGTGAAATACACAAATACAAAATAAGGATAAAGAACTAGGTATTTATACTGGAGAATAGTATCTGAATGCTAGAGTGGACCACAGATTTTGTCAGCTAAAAAAAATGGTGTCTTTGAAAAATAAATATCTGATGTTATTCTGGTTGTATTAACCAGAACTCCATTTACAGTGTATAATTAGTTAATAATTTTACTCCGGAACTGATAAAGACTTGAGTATGAGATTAAAGTATCTATTCTTTGCTTCCACACTTTAGAAAAGAGCTTAAAATTATATTATGCTCAGAGGAGAGTAGCAAAATTACAAGAGGCGTGGGAAATCCCTTTTTGAGCAGAGAAGATGTGTTTAATTGATTTCATCTAAATGGTGGAACTCATTGCAACAGATTTTTGCAAGACAGAAGAATTATAGACAAAAGACATCCATGTGGATACACAGGTAATAATTAGCTTAGTTTAAAAAAGAAAATCAAAGCAAACTCTTAAACCCAATACCCAAACAACAGAAGTGATCAGTCCACCAAAGTTGAGTGCTTTAGGTTTGATATTGGGAGAAAACTTCACCTTTGTGAATGAAATGCAGGCTAACATGAAACTGTGCTGATTCTTTCTCACTGTCAATTTTCAAGAAAAAAATCTGTCCTGAATAGTCTAGATTAATTTAACACTACTTTTGGGGTAGCAAGTGACTTCATTACTCCTATACATGCAGCAGCCTTCCCTTTTTATGATTCTTAGCAAATTGCAATGTCAAAATTCTGATTTTGCCCATATCTCTATTAATTTTAAATTTCTATTTAGTTTAATGCGGCTTTTCAATTTGGTCTTTGTATGTGGGGAACTAATGCCTTCCTAATTAATCAGATATTCCAAACAGGTTTACACATAGAAAGTCAGGGAACAGAACTTCTGAATCAGCTCAGTGTCACTTGCTAGACTGTTGCTACTTATTACTCCAGAGATAACCTCTCTGTGATTTTGCATGAACACTTTTCTGTCTTATGAATGCTACAGAATCTGGACACAGCAGTCTCGCTGATGTGGACTTGAGAATGTCATTTCTCCAGGCTTCAGTCTTGTTTATTTTGAGGCTGTCTGATGGAAATGACAACCACTGTATCTGAACAGATCACACTAGAGCTAGCCGGATTCCCAGATTTTGTCCTGTAGGCAATTCCAGTATTTTGACATTTCTTTTCTATCTGATTTACTAGATTAGATCTCATCTATCACTTTAGTTTCATTTGGGTAAGACTGCAGTGCCTCATGGAAGATGTAGCTCAGGCAAGCTAATAGGTATTTCACCACTCTTACTACTTGCATGAAATTTGTACCAGATCAGTTATATAAACTTTGATAGAGTTCTTCCTGATTTGTGCTTGTATAAGCAAAAGAACCATAAGCAGATTGTTTCAGACTGACTGTGTGATTCAGTAAGAAAACAGGGCCTCATTTTGTAATTTGGAAGGGTTTTTTTCTCTCACTTTTCTTTCACTTAAAAGCTGAGAGGCTTTATATGAAAGCATAGATGGACAGGTTTTATTTTCATTGATGATTAAATTAATTTTTGTGAATATTCCCATTAGGAAGAATTATTTTGTTTTTCCCAGTTGAAGTGGTTATGTGGTTATGTAAAAGACCTGTTTGTTTTGGGTTTGTAGGGTTTTTTTTTATTATTTCTGGCAAAACAGTCACATTTTCCCTTTAATATATTATACTGTTGCAACAGCTTACTTATTTTGAAAAATAAGTAGTAGACCACTATGTCATATTGTTTTTTCAGTGGAAGCTTGCTAAAGCTATAGTGTTCAGTACAGTTTTCATTGTTCATTTATCATTGTTGATTAGTTTTGCATTTTACTTCGCTATATTTTTACATGGCTGATGTCCAGTAGGTAAGTGGTTGGAATTTCCAAATCAGTCTTATGCTTTGTTTACTCTAAGGCAAAACCTACACTTTCTTAGATTTATATGTGTTTTTATGGATCTTATTTGCAGGTTTTTTCTTTTTACAGGGAAGTGACAATCTAGTATTTACCTTTTACTTCAGGCCTCAGCAAGAATAAATCATTTTTCTTTTATTTCCTTTCCTTTTCTCAAAACAGCATGGGCAGAAAAAGCTAAGAAACTGGTTCCTAGGAGGGGAGTACCAGAGGAAATACCTATGTAGTAGAAAATCTATGTAATCTTGCTTCCTTGTCCTAGGATAGCTACCATTGAAATGTTTCTGTTGGTGGGAAAGTGAGGAATGTTGCTGTCATGGCATTTGTAGGCCTTGCAAGCACTGAGCTGAAATAGGAGCATCTTACCCAGCAGGCCTTCCCTCCCTCCTTTCTGTCCCAGATAACTCTTTAGTCATTTTGAATTGTGTCTCCCTTTGGCATAGCTAGATTTTGACTTGTCAGCCTACTTCTAGTAGTAAAATTCAAGCAGCACTAATGCCAGTCTGTTGCAGAGCTACATCTGTGTGTCTTTTATCTGTAACTTTATAATTCGTCAAGGCTTTGTCCGTTACTCAGTCTAATTGAATATTTTAAGCACTATAAAACTTCTGGAAATACCCCAAATAACATATGCCCCCCCCACAAAAAAAAAAAAACCAACCAAAAAAACCAAAAAACAAAAACCCGAAAATTACAGCATTGGTAGTTTATATTTTTTTCATGAAGCAGGTTGATGTTTCAATTTATTTGTTTGAATATGTCATAAAGTTTTATTAGAGAAAGCTTTGTTTTATATTGCAGCCTCTAATAAAGCAGACATGCAGTTGATTAAATAATTTACTACTTCACCTTTTTCTTACCTTTATGGAATCTAGCCCATCTCAATCAGACAAACAGTGCTCTTTGGAAGTTTTTCCTTTGTGTGCTTGAATGTGTGGCAACAACAAAAAGATATAGTTATGCTGCTTTCTAATTTGAGCTGACTCTGCATTCAGGTGTCTTTAATACACCTTTCAGAAGAAAAAGAAAGACACAAAGTGCCAGGAATGGGATAAGGAGAGAGAAAAGGAAACAGTGAACAGTGTAAAAAGAAGAATATGGATCACAGGCAAAAAGCTAATAGATATCACAGAATACTTGAAGGCTGGAAGGCATCTTTAGAGATGATCTAGTCCAACCCCCTTGATCGAAGAAGGATGAGCAGGTTGCCCAGGATTTTTAATGTCTCTAAGGGTGGAGGCTCCAAGACCTCTGTGGGCAACCTCTTCTATTGCTTGCCCACCCTTGCATGGTGAACCATTTTTCCTACATATAAAAAGAATTTCCTTTATGTCAACTTACATCAATTTGTACCTGTTGCCTCTTGTCCTGTCTCTGGGAATAACTGACAAGACTCTGCTCTTGTTTTCTAATTCCTACCCATAAGTTATTCTCACATTAATGGGAACATTCCTAATCCTTTTTTTAGTCCAGGCTGAACAATTTGGGCTCTCTCAGCCTCTTCTCATATGGCAGGTGTTTCATTCCCTTAATCATCTTCAGGGACCTTTGCTGGACTTGCTGCCCTGTTTCTATGCCTGTCTTGTACTGGGAAGACCAGAACTAGACACAGTAATCCATAACATGATAGGAAATGTATTCACTATGTGGAAGAAGGAATCCCCCAAAAAAAAGAGCATCAGAAGCAGGGCTGCTGTACCTGAGTGAGGAACAGCCTGGACTAGTGATGCTCTGTGTCCCCATGGTCCTAGGCAGAGCTGGTGCAGGTGTTTTTGAAGCACCTTCAGCAGAAGTTTTGTGAGAAAAGGATTTTTTTTTTTTTAACACTCCTTCCCCCAGAAAAAAAAGAGGTACAGAGAAAGTGGAAGGGATAGACAAGAAGGAACACTACTGTATGGGCTTGTCTTTTTTGCTTCACCTGGGAATGGTTTGCATGCATTTATATGAATGCATGTGGAGATTGTGAAAGGAGGGAGAATAAGCATAATGGTGAAATCTCTCCAAGATATTCTGTAAGTGTATTTAGTGTCTCTCATGAGGGCTAAGAGAAAGTGCAATATGAGTTGAGCTGAGTCCAAAACATTTGTGCTTATATTGACATAATGCTGAGTTTGACCTGGTGTATTTTGTATCTCAGGAGGGCTTTTTAAATTCAGGCCTAGCTCTGTGTAAAGTAGGTGCGTCTTGGCTAGCTCATAGGGTGGTCAGAATGAACTCAGCATCTCCTGTACTGCACTCAGACTGTGCTTTGAAATTGCAAGGTGGTTAGTAAAAGAGGGGAAAAGATAAAATTTTCTTAGTTTGTAGGGAGGTGCAGTTGGCATGTAAGTAGGAATAATTCAGGACCATGTAAAATTTGAGCAAGGCAGAGACAGAGCTCTGAATGTAAGTCTAAGAAGGCAGAGAAGGCCAGTGGATGACAGCAGGGAAGGCCTTAGGAAGAGTATCAATCAAGTTTTCAGAGACAAGTGGGCTAATAAATGGAAGCAAGCTATGCAATCACTTAAAGTGATAGGACAAGGGCTAACAGGTTAAAACTGGAACAGGGGAAGTGTAGAGTAAATAGAAGGAACACATTCTTTACTGTAAGGGTGGCGAGGCACTGGAATTGGTTGCCCAGGGAGGTTGTGAATGCTCCATCCCTGGCGGTGTGCAAGGCCAGGTTGGATGAAGCCTTGTGTGGCATGGTTTAGTGTGAGGTGTCCCTGCTTATGGCAGGGGGGTTGGAACTAGATGATCCTGGTGTCCTTTCCAACCCTAACTATTTTATGAGTCTGTGTTTCTAAAAGAAAAAAATATATGCTTTTGAAGAAGGAAGACTGTTTAGATAGCTGGTTTATGAAGGTATGTCTGAATCTTCTAAATTCAAAATGTGTTGCAATTTATTTAATTCACAAAGAAGCTGTAGTGAAGTGAGGTGCAGTTGGTATCAACTCTCTCTCTATTCCTGCTTCTTTATAATCAAAGGGCAAATATATGAAGTTGTTGAAGATTTTTCTAGCTGTGGTTTCTTCCTTTACCGTATAATCATTACACAGCTGTTTTAGAGCATGCTTCAGGTTGATCATATAAATTTAGTTTTGCTGATGGCTGCCTGCGTGTTTTTGTTTGAGAAATAGTAAGTCCATAATAAAGCCTATTTTCATTTTAGGTCAGTATGCTTATGATGGCAAACAGCTATAAATGGTACCACCAGGTGAGGGCACGAGAAAGCAAGTAGAATAAACTCTTACCACAATATAACTTCAGCCATTTCCCTAGGCAACGGTGGTTCTCTTGGGCAAGATACAAACCCTATGCTTCCAAATAAGTCATAATAGTCTGGGAAAAAAAGGCGTTTATACTGTAGCATTAGTGTTTGTGAGGCTTTTGGTCTTTTGTAGTGGAGTCAAAAATCTGTTACATGTTACATGGTGGGGACTTGAGGTTGTGATGTGCTGTAGATGGTCTTTCGGACCCTGTGTGTGAGTGGGTGTACCAGGTTACATGGTAGCTAGGAACAGTAGCACAGGTATCCTTTTCTGGTCAGAGAGACATCTGACTATAAAATGTAGTTTTGGCTTTGATGCTGCTTTAGGATAAGCAACAAGTAGCTCAGTTTTATAATTGTCCTTAAAGTGGAAATATTCAAGTGCATATTTGTTCTGTAAACTCCACAAAGCTACCATCAGCCTCTAGATGCCAGATTTTGAAATTATGATGGCCTATTTGCTTTGTGTCCAAAAAGCCGTAAGGTTTTTGGGTTTGCTTGGGAGTTTGGTATTTTTGTTTTCCCCTTCAGATGGAGAAAAAATGTTAGACAAAATTATCTGAGAATTATTTATATATATGAGTAATTATAAAGAAACAACTAGCAGTAAGGTAAGCACCTTCAACCATATATGGCTTCTGTGTCCTGCACAGTATAGCTGAGGAAATAAGCATCAAAATCATTTGCAGACCTCATAAGTATACTGCAAAGTGTTTTCTATAAGCATATATTGGAACCTATTTAAACTCAATTTAAATTTTTGGCTTAGAAATGCCTTTTGTTGTGCTTATATGAATTTAAATGCATACTAGTTTATTATTCTTGTCTTTTGTCTTTTTTCCCAGATACCCAGCATTTCATGGTGTACAGCAGATGATTCTGGGTATTAACAATCTCCCATATGAGGTGTGATGGCTTGCTTTGTTTTACTCTTTAATACATCATGTTTTGACCATGGAAGTCACCTTCCACAAGCCAGTTTATCCCAGAGATCAGTGAGCTTGCATCCAGGTGGCTGCATGAACTGTGAATGTCAGGTGGTCAGATGTTCTGAGAAGGATTCTTGAAAGGGTGAAGTAACAATGCAGAAAAATCCTTGAGTCAAGTTTATTATGAAATTAAATATAATTCTAATTGGTTAGAACTGCATCCTTGACTGAGGTTAACTATTTTTTTTTAGATATTCCTTCACAAGTATCAGCAACATTTCCCTCTGTGGGATGTGCAGTTTCTCTGATTTACATATTCTCATATCTTAGAGGTGTCAGTTTTCTTAGACACTTCAGCTGTATCAGGTCTGCTTTACTTTTGCTTGGAAAAGTTCTGGTGTATTGGCTGGGCTGTATTTTAAAATGCTAGTCTGGCTTCGTGTTCTTTTCAGAGCTGGGCTTTTTAATTATAAGTACAACATACGGCTTCATGTTATGTTTCAAAAGCAGTAGCAGAATGTTACATTATTTTATAGTAATTTTTATCAAAAGATTAAGAGAGAGAACCTTACAGTTGAAATTCAAATCTCATCTGCCCTGTTGTGTTTCTGGATATTTTTTGTCTCCATCTCTACTAAGGACGATGTCAAGGTATCTGGAACTAGACCAGAAACTGATCTGCCTTGACAGTTGTACCATCTGGAAGCTTTTATCTTTTGTAAGTGAAAGATGTAAATTTTTCTTTTCTCTTTCATTTTTTTTTTTTTTTTTTTTTTTTTTTTTAATATCTCAATGTTCGGTTGTCGCTCCTTTGGTTTTGGTTAGTTTTTATTTTTTTTTTTTTTTTTTTCCAAAATAAGAGAGCCACAGCTGTGGCCAAGTAGTGCTTGGCACATCTTAAGTTCAAACATTACTTCAAGCCAGGTTGGTTTCTCATACAGACAGTCTCTGAGCAGAGGGGAAGACTGTAAGCATTGTGCTTTGACTTGCACTGGTTGCCTGTGATCCCAGAGGACTTTTAGGACAACAGTGGTTTTGTTTTCTTTTGTTTGGCTGTTCTGCCTGATGTATGCTTTTTAGCCGGGGCTCAGAGAGCTTGGTGGAAGTTGTCAGGATTGGAAAGTAGGATACATTTCATGCTCTTAAAAATGTGAGTCACTGCCTATCCTGATGGTTTGGAGAACACTGAACTCTAAATAGGAATTTGCATTGCTTGCAGTAGTTAATCACTGCACAATAACTGGGGGGCAGCACTGCAATGCAGATGTTCTAGCTGAACTCCATCATAGCTTGTATGGAGCTTCACTTCCAGCAATGGGCTGACACTTGCTTTTTGCAGCTTCCTAGACAAAGATGTAGAGTCCAGTTTAGAAAGGGTGCTTGATGGAAATCACCTCTCTACAAATTAAGCACACTGATGATTATAACCTTAAGCTATTTATGCATTTTGACAAACAAATCACTGTTCATTGGTTGACAGTTACATAATTTGTTCATCAGTTAGTATTCTCCCCCATATTGTCTAAAAGTTCCTCTCCACTCTCATGGTAATCAGATACTCAGTCTTTCTCTTATTTTGAGTCAGTGGTCCTGCTACAGTCTGCCAGAATTACCTTTTACTTAATTACTAATTACTGCCCATTTTCTTCTGGGTAGTCATCTAAGGGTTGGGGCCTGATGTTCCTCTTTATCAGTTCTAACTCATCACTCAGAGAAGCTGGATATGTGCTTTTTTGTTTAGAGAAGTCTTTGTATGTTATCTCACTTGTCTAGATTAGCACCGTTATCAGTTCTGAACTACTGATTGGATTAGCATTGCTTCTCTGGGTATGGCAAGCATCACCAATCAAGTCTGAATTGCTCTTGGATATAGCAGAGCAGTGTGCTAACTGTTGTTCCAGTCCAAAACAAGGATTACCAAACTGTGTCAACCTCTTTATACAATTCATATATCATTTTAAAGCAGCTTGCAAAATAAGTATTAAATCAGAAATATGACAGAGTCATAGTATCTTTAGGGTTGGAAAGAACAAGCAGGGGCATCTTGCACTAGGTCAGGTTGCTCAAGGCCCCATCCAGCCTGGCCTTGAACACTGCCAGGGATGGATATCAGATTCACAACTTCTTTGGGCAGCCTGTTCCAGTGCCTTACAACTCTCACAGTGAGGAATGTCTTTCTTATATCCAACCTTAATCTTCCCTGTTTAAATTTGAACCCTTTACCCTTGTCCTGTGCTACAGTCCTAATGAAGAGTCCCTCCCCAGCATCCCTATAGGCCCCCTTCAGATA
>JBAFWW010033809.1:0-12751 GCA_036873685.1 Agapornis canus | reverse complement strand
AGTTGTGAATGCTCCATCCCTGGTGGTGTTCAAGGCCAGGTTGGACAGAGTCTTGTGTGACATGGTTTACTGTGAGGTGTTCTGGCCCATGGCAGGGGGTTAGAACTGGATGATCTTAAGGTCCTTTCTATCCTTAACCGTTCTGTGATTTGAGTCAAAAAGCGGGTAATCGCTATATGAAATGAATCATGAGGACATGTGGACAAATACAGATTTTCCTAAATGGTTCAGTCTGAAAAGTTTACAAAAATGTGGTCGCTTCCCACAAAACATCTCAGGGAACAGATGCTTTTCCAAGCAGCAGTTTTCCAGCTAGAAACTCCCAGCCAGCTCCTTACATAGGTAACGACCTTGATAAGCCAGAGTTTCTGCGATGTTGTAAGGCCAGTTGAGGTCCTTTGGGGTAAGGAACTTACCCTGCTATGCTCTGGAGGATCTTGGCAGACAGATCATCTACCCAAGACCTGCCATCACTGTTTCTCACAGAACAGGAGAGGGGCTGTGCATCCTGGTTGTATTTATGTAGGATGTTCTTTGCAGGGTGATCACTGTCTCTGGTGAATACTAAGCAGCCCCTCTCCTAACTTTAAACTCAGTTATTATTCCTATAGTTGTCCCCCTGCTCCTGTTCCCAGAACAATTTATTTTCTGCTTTTCACGTGTAGCCTTTTAGCATTGAGCTTACAAATGTGCTGTGTTTGTACTGAATGCAAGGTATTTAACAGAAAATGATTGCCGAAGGCTACAGATCTCAACCAAGTGTTAGGCAGACCTCATTCAAACACTGTGCCTGTTGGCCTGCAAAAGCCAGTCGTCTTTTCTATTTCCCCTTTCCTGTCTGCATAAATCTTCAGAGAATCCTTAGTCATGTGTTAAAGCTTATTTGACCTGAGGAGTTAATCCTTTCAAAGACAAGCCTTTTCTCTCCTCACATGTGTGGGTATTCATGAAAGCGTGGCCTAAATCCAGGAGAGTTTTCTTTACAAACTCATGGCATTCTGCTAAGGAAAGTGTGTTATTCACCTAAAGAAGAGACCACCAAACAGCTGTCTTTAAAACTGTCCTTAATTTAGTCCAACCTCTGTCTTTGCTTTGGAATATCAAATTGTTTAATTGCTGGAAACTGGATTCTCTCTCTAAAACAAGGAGCACAGACTCTCCTGCCTAATCTTCCTGTATCTACCTCCCAACTCAAGCTCTGGTGTTTAGAAGCTATTATGCATTCCCTGACTTTTAGTAGGGTTTGATATGCCAATAAATCTGTGCCTCCCTCTCTTTCCTGCCTAAATTTCTGCTTATGAAGAATAATTCTTTAGCTGTTTGGGCTCACGTTCATTTCCATTAATTCACTCTGGTTCATTAGGGCTTCAGGAGGAGGCTGTGACTGAGTGTGCTTATAAAAGAGCACTTTTTTTCCTTGGGATGAAAGGATTATGGTTATGTGAACTGCAATATTGAATAATGAGACCATTTGTAACAGGAAGAATTATATGTAAGATCCTTCTAGGTAAAAGGACAAATTTTACTTGCATAAAAGTACCAGAAAACCTTTGTACTTTTATGATTATCCAATTACATCAGAAACTTTGTTCTCTGAACCACCCAGTCTGGGTTGTATTAAATCCATGAGCTCCAGACACAAGTAATTACATGGCAAACCCTCCAACTGTGTGAGAAAATGTGCAAGCACCCTTCTTTTAGAGAGCCTGTATAGCCCTCCAGTCCTCTTCCATGACCCTCACATATAGCTCTATGGGCAACTTCTTCCCTTTCAGCTCAGTCTGATGAAAGATGCCTCACTGTTCACCTTCCTCAGTCCCACATATGTCTACCTCCAAGCCTTCAAGCCAAGCACCTGTGAGTGGAAATGTTCTATATCACCTGTGCCTTAAAGGCTGCAGGTTTCTAATCTCTATCCCCAAGGTGGGACCTTGCTTGGCAATGAGTTTCCCATAGGCAAAGACACCAAAAAGCTGCTTTCTGCTTCTGTTTACCATCATCTAACATGATATAGCGTATGATTTGGTTACATGTGGTTGGAGAAGATAAAAATAGATAGAACTTGATTACATGCCTGGTATCATCATTCACACTATTTTTCCCTCCTTAAGAACCATGCTGAGTCTGTAAATGCAATGGCTCTGTACAAACAACTGTTAGTCAGCTATATTATTACTATTTCAAAATACAGAGGCTTACTGTCTGTGCAGGATGCAGGAATGGTATTTAATGGCACAGATACACCCACTTCTGTCTACAAAATTGAGGTCCTAAATCTCACGCAGGACTGAGCCACTGATACTTATACATTGCTTGTTGGCAGGGGATTCTGAGGATGGGAATTGTCTGTCTGCTGTGTGCCAGGTCTCTTTTCACAGCTGTGGTGAATGGGGGAGAAGAGGGGTCAGGAAATGCCCCGTTGTCCTCCAGTGTGCACTTACCACCGCACTCCGGCAATGAAGAATATTTTCTGTGTGAGTGGGATGAGGACTTCTCCCACTCCATTGTAACGGTTTGGTGAGACACCTCCCAAACCCACAAGAAGGGTGGTTTTTGTTGTACCTCCACGATGGGCACTGCCAGGACATGCCTCTTTATTTGGTACCTTCTGTAAAGGGCTTCCCTACTTTAAACCCAAAGATAATCCTAGGATTACACCTTTTTGCTCCACTTTACAGGGCGTCCATCACCCACCATTGCTGTCACATAGTCCTGTGGTCTCCATGAGGAGGGTGTGGCCCTTGCTGTAGACACAACTGGGCTGTTCTTAGGGGATGCTCACGCCTGAACGCACCTGCATCCCCCAGCAACTCTGTTTCCTGGCCACAGCTTTCACACTGAGCAAACAACTGTATTCCTCTGCATAGGGAAAAGATCTTAACTCCTCTGCTCTCCACTGGCCTGACTTCTGCACACATTGCTGCTTGCTGATGGCCCTGCTGTTCCTCATATGCGTTTTTATCTGTGAGGGTCAATTAAATCACTAATGCCATCATCTGTCTTCCCGGGATGACTCACAAGCACCTAACATTGTGCTGCGTAATAACGTAGAGGCACTTATTTCTTTGAGGCTGCCTCCGTGAATCACTGTAATGTATTTGTACAGAGAAAGGGATTTGGAATAAATGCAGCCCCAATCATGGCTATTGATTTAGCCCTCCCTTCTGTTTGACACTGTTTATGTTTTCTAACGAGGACACATCAGCCATGCAGTTAATATTGTGCTGAATCATTGTTCATATATCACCAGGTCAGGTTGGGGTTTTATTTTAATCTCCATGTCCACTGGAGCGGGGATGGTGGTGCTCTGAGGGCAGTGCAGCCCCAAAGGAATAGGTCACTTCTGGGTTTAATTTTGTTGTGATTTACTGCAGCATCGTATAGCAGAAAATAAAAAGCAAAGC
Source organism: Agapornis canus (assembly GCA_036873685.1). Lineage (NCBI taxonomy): Eukaryota > Metazoa > Chordata > Aves > Psittaciformes > Psittacidae > Agapornis > Agapornis canus. The sequence continues at coordinate 9,347 of JBAFWW010033809.1, read as the reverse complement.
AAACCCCAAGCTTGGGCAGATGGGCTGTGCTGGTAATCCGTCATCCTAATGACTCCTGACAGAGCAGCTGTGGTTCATTGCTAGTCAGGGTTTGCCATCAGAGACAACATTTTTCCTGGGATATGAAACCTGGTTGTAGCAGTTTGCTTCTTTTGGGCATCTATCGTATGAAAGAACAAGACAGTAGAGGGAATTACTCTTTGGGAAACAACCTAATTCTCATTGAGATAATCTACCAGCACATGACTTTTGCTCTTTGCCTTTGCTTATGTATTTAAACAAAAGATGTCTCAGCCTTTAAATTGAGGTGTTGGAAAATCTTCATAGAGGGTGGAGGTGAAAGCCTACAAAAGCAAAAGATCTTCACACAGTCACAGACCTCTTTAAGAGACCAGTGTGCAGGCAGTGGTGAAGAAAGGAGTCAGGGGTTGCTAATGGAGGATTTGATTTAGCACTTTATTCCTTCTGTTTGCGAGCCCCAGGGATATAAAGCTATTTCTTCTGCAGGCACCTCCCAGGAGCTTTGCTGACTTTGTCATCTCTTCTATTGGATTTTCCAGTCCTGCCTGAGGTGTAAGACAGGTAGATTTGAGATTTCCTATGTTTGGTTCTGTGCCTGTGCCTATGTGTGCAAAACAGTGGTGGAGGGTTCATAATTATTTCTCTATCTATGTGCCTAACAGTGCATGATTGTATATTGATTTGCTTTAGTAGAGATGAGACTAATTACAGCTTTTCATTACAAACACTGAATTATGGCATTAGAGAGACAGTTGTTTGGAGTGTGACAAATTGTGAATAAATAATATGGGACATTGCACAGAGAAAGGCATGTGCGAGGCTGCAGGTTGGAAAGGCATAGAGCAGCTTTGGCAGGGCTGCTCCATCTGTGGAGTCTCCCTGAGTACTGCAGGAGACTCTGAAGTCACTCGAGGTTATCTCTGCATTGGGTGTTATGATGAATTAGAACTGATGGTATTTCCATCTGATAAAATAAAGCCTTGGCTGGGCTCTCTCTGGCTCATGTGGAAGGGGAACTGCCATAGGGATTTTGCTGTTGTTTTATTCTGAGTCTTGACAAAATTGTAAGTCTGCAGTACTTTAAATGAGCGGAATGAGAGAAAAACGTCCACTGGCTTGGTTTTGTGTTGTTTGTTTCTTTGGTTTTCTTGAAGATTTGAAGTCTTCCATATTAAAAGGAACATTTGCTAATGCATTTTGACAAGAGTGCTTTTAGCTGCAAAGCAAGCCATCTCCAGTTGAATTGATATTTCAGAATGAAATATCCTTTGATTTTCAACTGAGAAAGCCTTGCAACTCAAACAGTCTTCCCTCCTCCCTTCCCTCCTTCCAGTCTTCAGAGTGAATGGCTTTGACATCCTGAGTGATTTAATCTTAAAAGACTCTTAGGTGGCATCAAGTCTTCTGAGATGATGTGGACCATCCTCTGGAAACCCTACCTCTCTCCTTGAACAGTAAAGGGAGACATTCAGACTCACTTAAATGGGGGAAAAAAACCTTCAAGGCTCCTGACTTGGGACATCTGTGATACTATTGAAATAGGTGCAGTTTGTGGAGAAAAATGGGAACACAATCATGCTATGCCTGTCTGTAATTCTGCTTCTCAGAAACAATTAAGAATGCATTTGGTTGCCCACTACAAGGTACAAATATGTCATGCCCATGAGACATCTCTTAATTTCTGCTTGTCCCTCCTTATATAGAGAGTTATTTAAAGCTTCAGTGCTTGCAGTGTGCACTGTGGTCAGTGGTGGGAAGATGCTGTGGAAACCCAAGCCAACATTAGCCTGAGAAATGCAGAATCAGCAGTGTTTGGAGATCGGCTGCTTTATAAGCTCATTGACTCTCAGTGTATTATTTTTTTTCATCTAGACTACATTAACCTTGTGCTGACTCCACCACATGGACTGACATAAGATGGATTATGTTGGTGGCCTGCCATAACGGCCCGCATGCCAAGCACCTTTGGGCATCACCCGCTGCCTTCAAAGGGAAGCCTGTTTCCTCAATAAGAACGGGTTTAGCAGCACTATCTGTCTGTCTAATGGGCTGGAGAAGCCCATACCCCTGATTTTATGTGATGAGCTTTCCTTGGCAAGAAAGCAGATGGGTTATCAGGAAAGCTGAATGTTTCTATTTTGCTGTGTCTCGGAGCTCTGCTGAAGTGCTGCTTGGGATTCCCATAGTAAGGGCTGCTGTAAGGAGATTTCCTCCCATATTGAAAGCACCTCAATTCCACCAGTCCCTCAGGCAAGACAGACTGGCATTCCAGATTTAGGATGCTCTTAAGGAGGAGATTGCTCCAGTCCTTAGATGCTCAGGAGACCTGCATTTGATTTTCTTGTGCGTCACTTTGTCACAGTACTTGGGGCATGACTCTAAGCTAGTCAAGGGCTCAGCTGCTGTAGTAATAGGAGCCTGGATAGGAGCAAGGCTCTTCAGTACCTTTTACAGATATGGGGCTATCTACTCTGGGTCTGAGCTCTTGTGCAAAATTAAATTAAAGATAACAACACTCATTTTCCATAGAAAGCTGCTATGAAGATAAAAACACCAGATTGCCCAAGGTGTGCTTTGATATTTATTGTGTGTCATGAGGAAGCGAATGTAAGCAAAACACTCAACCGTAAGATTTTTCATAGGCTCTTGTTTCAGATCTCAGATGTAGAAGCTGAAAAGAGCAGTACAGAGCAAGTAGTGACATCAGGGCTGTTCTCACCCATTTCAGCCCATGCCACCACCATCAGAATTTCCCTTTGTCTGGTACAAGTGGGAACACAAACCCCTGCAGACAGATCCTGCTTTGGACAGGAATTTGCAGCAGGCTAGGTGCATGTCAATGTGTGTCATGGGTTGCTGGTTCAAGAGCTCATGTGCTCCCAGCATCATCAGAAAACTGCTGCTTAACGGAGGCTGACTTAAGCATGTCCTGCAGTCTTTCCTTGTACCCATGCCTCAGGTGATGCTCCAGTTTTAGGGAGAGGCGTTGGTTTGCTCTATTCTTATATTTCAGACTTGCTTTGAATTTGCCTTTGATGCTTTTTTGGGTTAATCCCTGTGCATTTCAGTGTCAGGGTGTTAGCTGTAACTCCTTCCTCAGCTGCATGGCAAAGACATTTAACATGACTATACGCCTCTGGGGACCATGGAGCAGCGCAGTGAGCCTGAGCCTATGGTTCTGTAAATCCCTGTCTAACAAGGAGTTTTCTTCTGCACTGGCTCAGAATTAAATAATTAATTATCTAATAATAATGAAATAATACTTATTTATTTCCTCATGCAGGGAAAACACCCGATAAGGGAGTTGTATGCAAACTCTGCAGCCCCAGGAACCAACATTATGACAGTGCAGGCTTGTTTCTATTCTGAGCCATGACTGGTTAAACTTTTGTTTTGGCTCTGTTGCTCCATGCTACCTAAAGAGGAACTGAGGTAGCTTTCCTGAGCTATTGTTACTGCCTGGGGCAGAGCAGAGAAGCTTGGCCATCCCATGTAGGCATGAGCAGTGATCCTGTGGAATGGTTGAGGGGACATGGACAAGATGGGGATTCTGGCATCTGCTTTTTGCTGGAGGGATGAGGCTGGTGTGGCTTGGCAAGGGCACAAGGCTAGGAAAGTTCTCATGGGCATCTGCAATGCCCATGAGAGGGAACAGGTCAATGGGGAGGGAAAAGGATTGTAATTGCATTTACAACCACCTCAGGAAGAGGGTTGTAAATCCCATTTGCTGCTCTGCTTGCTGAAGCCTATCTCTGCCCCAGTCTTTTGTGACCTCTTCCTGTGGGAGTTTTGTGTAGAAATAGGAAATAGAAATAATGAGACGGGGAAAAGCGATTCTGTGGAGCTTGTGGGGAATTATTACTGCAGCTGTTCTAGCTGGAGCTTTAAGTCGCAGTCCTTAAAGGAAAGGGAAGGGCCTTTGGTTGCTCCTCGTTTACTGCATGGGTCTGAATACCTTTCTGCTTTGTCCTGAAATGAACATCTGTATCCCTTGCAGCTCTCCGAAGACCTGCACTGGTCTCAGGCCAAGTTAAGTTGATCTGTTGCCTGAATTCAGAGCAGCATGTGCTCACTTGAAGTGTGATTCTTACCTTACAAGTTTGCCTCCATGTAGCTGAGGCAAAGCACACACTGAAGCACTTGGAGTGCTATGAATGGGCAGTTGCATTGCCCCGGTGATGTGTTTCTCTGTCAGTATTGATGTGAGGCATATCCATCAGGATATTTTCTATCTGGCTCTACAGACAGTAAGAGCTCAGATAATTGATTCTTTGTTATTGGCAATCCCTTGTCAAGCTGATTCGAATCCCTGTGTAGGGTTAATTGAAGGCCAATTTGTGTATCTGCATATTTGTTGGGATGCCACAGGGACAGAGGCTGCAGGAGAAAATGCAAGGCTGGAGTAGCACGGAGTGAGTAGAATAGATTCATAATTGACAGAAAGAAACAGATGGCTTTGCTTGTAATGCCTATATTTGTATTTAATGTTAATATTCCTCCCAAAGCATCAGCATATCAGTGATATGCAACACAACATAGAAGCATGTGGGGAGAAGGGGGATAAAGGAAATCGGTTTGTTGAGTCACAAGATGAAACCCAGCCTGGACTTTGCTGCAGGATTTCAGTGGGTGTTTGCAAGCAGAGAAAGCACAAGTTAGCTCTAGCCCTCCTTCAGACCACTGTGGGCATTGCCTGGACATACACATGCCATAGATCCTGAGGAACTACAATTGGACCCTGAAAGGGAGCAGCATATGTGCCCAGTGCCTTGACTGCAGTGAGATGTTGCATTGTGAAAGGAGAGCTTTCTCAGAGCAATTTTCTTATTCCAAGGCAGGGAAAGACATCAAGCTCTGGCTCTGGTGTTCTTGCTGCCCATGTCCTGGTTAATCCCTTCGCTGTCTCCTTACAGCATCTCTTCTCACTGGTCCACGGTGGGATTTACTGGTGTGCTTGGAATTGCTTTCTGATTAGTTGCAATTAGTCACTATGGGTACACAGGTGGAAGATTAAGGTTAATCCTGTGGCACCTAATTAGCTGTCATTGCTGGAAGGGGTTGGAAGCAGAGACATGGAGTTGCGGTTGCACAACAGCGTGTCTCACGGAGAGCAGTGAGATACCCCAAGTTCCATCTGAGACCTGTGTGTTACCTTTAACAACCTTTTGTTGTGCTGTTAACAGACAAACAAGAAGTTTGACTCTCTGTGGGTATAAATCAGTGTAGCTCTGCTGCAGACAGGAGCTGTACCTTTCACCCAAGGAGAGATGGAGCCTGTGGGTTAAATAATGACAGAATCACCCTTGTGTGAGTGTCTGTGTGTGCATATCAAAATGCACACCCAGGTGTGGACGTGCGCACACAATAGTTAGAGGTGGCTGCTTCTTTTATTTGCATTTAGTGCACCTTGGAGGTGCTACCTAGACAACACTCGTATGAAATGTCAGCAGATTGCGAACACGTCCCCGGTTTGTTAGCAAAATAATAATGATTTGTAGTTTAAAAAGCCAATTGGAAGACTTGCTGAGTAATATTCCTTCCAGTCCCCTGACATGTGCATATATTAGAAATCCACGTGATACAAAGTGCAGGACAGAAATGATTGATAGCAGGTTACACTGCTCCTTATTACAATGAATTAATTGATCTTGTCTAGCAGATTTTCCTCCCAGCGGAAGCACTGGGTATTGGATGTGTCGCTCTCATTTCTCCTCTATCCTTGATGTGGAAACGTGCCAGACAGTTTCATACCATCATTTAAATTTATTAGTGATCTGATAAAGTTCTGTCACTCGTGAGACAGTTAACCTTCAGTTGAAAAGTTTGGTGACACTGTAGGAGATATGGGGCTGGGTATTATAAGTTCTCTTGATGAGAACATGGAACTCCTCAATGCAGTCCTAAATCGGCAGGTCCCACCTGAGAGCTGTGTTAAAGTGTTTTTCCTGATCCTTGAACCATTTGTATGTGCCTGGCATCCTATTCGAAACCTAACATACTCCAAGGGTGTTAACCAATATTGTTCTTTATAAACCTGGGCAGTGGAGCCCAAAAGCAAATGATTCCAGGAGGCATCCCTTCAGCCTAGAGAGGAGTCATCTTGTATCAGATGATGACAGGGATGTGTTAATAGAGTGAGGAAACTGCAGCTGGTTTCTGTGGCAGACTATTAGACAGCATATGCCCTCTTTGTGGTAGGTGTTTGACAGCTCTCACATGTGGAATGATTTGTCAGGGAGACAGCAATGGGTTATTAACCTGCTCTATCCTGACAGAAGCATCCTCTTCAAGGCTGCGGTAAATGGCCTATTTGTAGTCTTAAATGTAAAGAAAATAAGTGTTCCAAGCCTTTTATTCTTCTTGGAGCAAATGCAGACAATGGGAAAAAATGCTGTGGAATTTCATTAGTTCATTTAGGTCTGTTTCGTGGGTTTGCCCTTTGCTGGTAGAGTAAGAAGGATTATCTGTTTAAGGACTAATTTCTGGGTTCCATTCCTGACCTGCCTCCTAATTTGATGTTAGGTAAGACACTTAAAAAAGGGCTGGCTCCCAAAACAATCTGTAGAGAAGTGTCTCATCTCCAGGGTGCAAAAAGAGGTTATACTTGTAGGGCGGGTGAGTGAAGACTTCTTCGAGATTCCACAGCAAGCCAGCAGTTGACCAAGGAGGAGGACATGTGTCTCTGGTCCATATTAATCTTCCTGTGCTTTATAATAGAGCCCTAACTGTCCTGCTTGCTAAAGGATTTGAGATCTCCTGCCATTTTAACAAGGTGCCATTTACTACTTCCATTTAATTTATCTGAGAAGTCACTCACACATCTCCAAATTACTCAAATCACACTATGGGGACAGTGGAGCAGGCTAGGAGGGTTTAACTCTACTTTTTCCTTTAAGGAAATAGTATTTTAGGGCTGAAGATACTATGCAAGCGTGTATCATCATGTCTGAATTTCTTGGCAATGGCTTCCCTGAGAATTGCTTTATGTAAAGTAGGGTAAATATTAAACCAGGAGTCAGTGCTTCACCAAAGATGAAGTTAAAACATCAAGTTTATTCTTTAACTCTATTTCTTTATGGCCTGATTGGCATTTAAAAGTCTCTCTTTGATGTAGATTTGTAAAGGCTTTGTTGCTATGAACCAGAATATGCATTTGGAAATTCTGTTGGCTGGCTGTAGAGATGTGTATCCCTAGAGACTGCTCTCATTTCCATATTCATTGAATTCATCTGTGGTGCTTAAGAGAGGCCTGAACCCTTGAATAACACAGCTGTGAAAGCTGTGAGAGGAGACAGCAGGATTAAGGTGCATTTTCATCATCAGTTTAACCCAGTATAAGTCTCTATGGCCATTAGATCAGTCCTGTTCCCTGCTTTTCTTCCCTTCTCCATCTTCCCACATCGGTTGCCCATTGCTACTTTCTCCTCTATGCCTGCAGCAGCATGTGAGGAACAGGCTTCAAACCAGTAAAATAAAGATGGATCAAGTTCTAAGCAGTAGTGCTGAAATGAGGGAAGAGGAAAAACGTGGGTTGGGGCATGAAAACTGCCCAGTATCCCTCATTAATTTACTAAGCCATCACTTAAGCTATCACTTCCTTCACACAACAGTTTGTCTGGCTGAAAAATAATCTTTTTAGGTCCCATTTTGCACCATCCTGTAGAATTCTGTAAACATGAAATTTGATGGGATGATCTTAAAAAGGTAGAAAGGTCTTTGCCTTTGTTTTACTTGCAAGGATGGCCATGCCCATTGCCTGTTATTTAATACTTATGGTGATCCAACCCTAACCATTCTATGATTCTATGAGAATGTGATCTGGTTGACTGTGGCTCATCTTCTTGTCCTTTGAAGTCAATGGATAGCTTTTATTGACTTAGCTGTGCAAGAGATGAGGCCCTGGATGAAAGGACCTCTGTAGGTTGCAAACGTAAATAATCCCAGAGTCTTTCAAAGATGGCTGCACATAGCTTGTTTGTGAAGTTGTATTTGAAAGAAAAGTGCATTCCTCACAGTGGGAAGGCTGCTGGCTGACCTGACCTTTTCAGGCTGATAGTGATCACTGAAAGGATAATAAGATAATAATAAAAGCTCTCCTGGTCATTACCGGGCTGTTGCTGAAAGATTTGGCAAAGGCTGGAGAAATGTCACTGTGAAAGCTCTGCTAACAGGTGATTGTGTCTGATGCCATCCGGTGCCCAATGAGGCTGGTGAAATATCCACAGATTTCAGCCAGAGTGAGGGGGGCTGAAGGCCAAGAAAAGTCACTGCTGAGAGCCCAGCCCTGAAGTTTCATGCAGGTGATGTTGTGTTACGTGGGAATACACTGTCCTTAACAAACCATAAAGTAAATGTATATTGGGGGTTGGAACCAGGTGGTCTTAAGGTCCTTTCCAACCCTAACCATTCTATGATTCTATAAATGTATAGTATAATAACTAGTTTCTTGGAAGGACACAGCCAGTCTTGGGTGCCAGCTGTGCTCTGAATCTGTTTATATGTTGAAATGGTACCTTTTAGGTTGTGCTTTTCAACAAATAAACCCTTCCCTCACATGTATTTCTCCTAGCACTTGTGCTCAGCTTCCTTGATGATGATAACTGCTTCATTAGCTGCTTGATGAATGGTCTGTGCACATTAGCATCATTTTATCTAGCTAGTAACTATGAGCTTTACCCTGTGAAGCTGTGTGTTATCCATCACTAGGGAGTTTCTAAGAGGTTAGGCAAACTTCTGTTGAGAATGGTTTCAGTTTGGGGGCAAAAAGATGGACTAAATGGCTTCTGAAGTGCCCGTCTGGCTCTGCTATCTCTCACTTTAAAACTCTGCCATAGTGATAACATATTATTTATACCACAGGCATCTCTGGGAGGCTCAGTTGAACTATGAGGCTGCACCAATGCATTCAAAATCGAAAGGGCAGGCCAGCATGTCACAGCTGGGTGAAGAAGTACAAAGGAAAGTACTTGTGACACCTAACCTCAGATACCTGCCTGGAAATGTATATATGAAACCAAGGTTAGCTAGCTCCTCAGGCTCTGGGGGTAGAAATAAATGAGCTCATGTGCCCTACTCAACATCTGAAATGTGCTGGAAGAACTTCCTGTCTCTGATGGCCTTCATCCCATACTGCAGGGTATTGACCAAGGGCAAAGGAAGTCATAGAATCATAGAATGGTTTGGGTTGGAAAGGGCCATAAGATCATCCAGTTCCAACCCCCCTGCCATAAACAGGAACACCCCACACTAAACCATGCCATGCAAGGCTTTGTCCAACCTGGTCTTGAACACTGCCAGGGATGGAGCACTCACAACCTCCCTGGGCA